>QLPN01007832.1:0-21357 GCA_003314395.1 Albatrellus ellisii
TGCGCCTTACTGCGCTTTCTTGTTTACTTACTGCGCTTTACTGCGCTTTACTGCGCTTTACTGTGCTTTACTGCGCTTTCTTGTTTACTTACTGCGCTTGACTGCGTAACCTTACTATAGTTAGTTCATCAGTTTTGTATAAGAGTTGATAGACTAGCGGTCTTAAACCCCAGTCTTGTCAACTTCGCAATCTAGGGATTCTCTCTTATTTTGTGCTTGATCTAAAACTCGCTCTATCTCTCTAAGTCTAAAGAACTCTAAAGTTATCAAGACTTCTCACACTAAGTCATACTGGATCTTCGTATCATTATCGGTGGAATCATCCTCGTAACGATATCATTAATCCCGCTCTTCATTGTCATCCGGAACCTCTATTACGTTCATCAAACCAACATCCAAGACTTGGTTACTAGGAGTAATATTCTAGACCTTCCCTAAGACCATCCAATAGGACGCTCTTAGCATACAGGGTCTTTAGCTTAGTCTCCTGTGTTCACAGTGTCCTGCTTGTTACAAGGCACTTGCTTTGGCACCTCACAACAGTTTTCTTTTTTCTTTTTCTTTCTTTCTTTTATCTCACTTACTAGTAAAGTGTAGTATTATTACTACAAGTGTGAGCTTAGCTTTGTAAGGACTCATCTTTCCTTTCTCTATTATAGTACTTAAGTATTTACATACTTAAGTGTGAGCATAGCTCCAAGTACTATACTAGACTTATCTTTTTCTTTTATTTATCTACATTTACTTGCTAAGGACTATCATTATACAATTAGCAAGGACTCCTCTTTCTTGCCTTTGTTTATCTTTGTTTATCTCTCATTCATCTTGCACTTGTGGCTGAGCCACTTACTATATTCACGGACATGTCTTGGGTCATGTGACATTGTTGATTGCTGTGCAATCATCCATGAACCTTATTTACTTGTACTATCTTTAGGACTCTGGCTTTATATAAGTAGTTGGAAGACTGGCAGTCTTAAACCCCAGTCTTGTCAACTTCACAATCTAGGGATTCTCCTATACTGTGCTTGATCCAGAACTTGCTACAAACTTGCTTCACACTAAGAACTAAGTCTAAGATCTCTAAGTCACTCTAAGCATTGCTAAGACATCCTAAAATCATCATTCTGGATCCATGTTTAGTCATCAGTGGTATCATCCTCATCACTATTTCATTGATCCCTCTCTTCATCATCAGGAACAGTTACTACATTTATCAAGCATGTATCAATTACCTTGTTACCAGGGGTATCATTGTATCAGACCTTCCCTAAGACCATCCAATAGGCTGCTCTTAGCACTGCTCTGGTTGTTTCCCTGAATCTCATTCTGCTGTGTTCTCATTGTGTGCTACACTCTGAGTCTCTTCCCTGATCCTGTAAGATCATAGCTGGCCATCCTGCCATAAAAGAACTTAACACTGTGCTTGTCTGCTGTCCTCAAACTTCAATTGCATGTTCTTCACTTGGCACTGCATCAAGAGGCATCATGGTATGTGCTGCATGGGGCACAGATCTGCTGCACTGTGTTGAGGACCACAGTGCAGACATGTCCAGAGAAATTGGGAGCAGTCTTGCTATCACAGAAGTGATGCTCATGGCCAACAGTGGTGCATGATGCATCTGCACTGGATCTGTATTCAATTCCTTACAAACAAGTATGCTGCAATGGACATGCTTCTCCACCCACTCATGTCCATTGCTAAGAGTGGCCTATTGGACGGTCTTAGGGAAGGTCTATATTGTTACTCCTGGTAACTAGAGTAGTGACGCGCGTTTGATGCACGTAATAGAGTTTCCTAATGACGATGGAGAAGGGGATTAAGGATATTGAAATGAGGATGATACCACCAATAATGATGCGAGGGTCCAGTGTGATAAGTGTAAGATGTCTTAGTGACGCTTAGTGACTTTAGAGTTCTTAGACTTAGTGTAGAGAGTGAAGCGAGTTGTTTAACGAGCTTAGATCAAGTGCAGTGTAAGGAGAATTCCCTAGATTGCGAAGTTGACAAGACTAGGGTTTAAGACCACCAGTCTGTCAACTATTTATACTAGACTAGCGATCTAACTATAATAAGGTTTGCACAGTAAAGCGCAGTAAGTAAACGATAATGCACAGTAAAGCACAGTAAGTAAACGATAATGTGCAGTAAAGTGCAGTAAGTATGCGTCCATGTGATATAAGTGGCTCAGCCACAAGTGTGAAATGAACTAGGGATAAACAGATATAAATAAAGATGAGAAAAGAGAGTCCTTGCTAATTGTATAGTAATAGTTCTTAGCAAGTAAATGTTATAATAAATAAAGAAAGATAAAGAGAAAAAGATAAGTCTTAATATAGTATCTGGAGCTATGCTCACACTTAAGTATGTAAATACTTAAGTACTATAAAAGAGAAAGGAAAATGATAAGTCCTTACTAAGTAAAGTGGAGCTAAGCTCACACTTGTAGTAATAATACTACACTTTACTATAGTAAGTAAGATAAAAGAAAAGAAAAAGAAAAAGGAAAAAACACGTTATGAGGTGCCAAAGCAAGTGCCTCATAACATCCATGAATCTCCAATCAACCTCCCACACACATTGCATGTGTACAAAGTGATGCTGCAGGACAGCTACTTCCTACAAAGCACAGGTGATATCACACCCATGCCATAGATTTCCACACCTGGGTTTGTGGCAGCATTTGTGCATGTTCATCATGGAGGTGTTGTTGGAGTGTATGTGTGCAGAGGGGGTGAGGGAGGTGAGGGAGGTGGTGCAGGGGTGGTTTGATGGATTTGGTGAGGGGGAAGGTGAGGGACAGGGTGGGTCATTTTGACAGTGAAGGTGTGCACTGCACTCATCACTTGATCAACATGCCCTCCTCTGGCACTCTCCTGCACAGGTTCTTCCATTGATGCATCATGCTGAAGTGCATGCCAAATGTCTTGCTATCATAGTCTGAGTAGTGCAGTATCATGGGCATAAGGTTGCACACAGGATTGATGCTAGAAAAGTCACACAGTGCAAGCAGCCAGTCAGGTATGGAGTGGTGGATTGGCCATGACAAGTCAAGGATTTGCATGTGCCTGCAGAGCAGTGCAGGCATGTCCCCCATGGGCAGGTGCCAGTACATGCATGCAGTGGTGGACACAGGCATCTGGTCAGCATGCACATTTGCAACAGGCAGGTGCTTGTCTGGGATATTGTTGCACTTGTTGGGGTGGCTAGTAGATGACTGTTATGAGGCACTTGCTTTGGCACCTCATAACATGTTTTCTTTGTCTTTTTCTTTATCTTGCTTACTATAAGTGTAGTATCAACTACAGTTGTTAAGCTTATCTCCTACTTATAGTAAGGACTCTACTTCCCTTTCCTTTATGGTACTTTAGTATTTACATACTAGAGTGTGGATAGAGTCCTTACTAGATAGAGTTGGAGCTAAGCTCACAGCCGTAGTAAAACTATACTCTAATAGTAAGTAAGATAAGAGAAAAAAGAAACAAGAAAAGAAAACTGTTATGAGGTGCCTAGGCAAGTGTCTTGTAACAGCTGTGGCCCTGTTTATGAACTTATATGACTGCATGTATTCTACAAGCTGTGACACCTGTATCTGGGTGTTTGGCTGCTGTCAAGACACACCTGGAAGGTGAGTATCATGCTGTAGTTGGTCATCTCAGGTGGGAAGCAGAAGAGGTTGTGTGAGGAGTGTAAGTGTCACTACTCTTCAAGTAGAGACACTGATGTTCTAGGATGGTGAAATGTGAGGGCAAGTTATCAAGTTGTGCACAGGTTCACTGGTGTCAATCAGGTCATGCACTGTATCATTCACAGGGATGGACAATAAGGATGGGTGGGCATGGTGCATGTCAACCACAGGGATATTGCACACAGCATCCTACCTAAGAGTGGCCTATTGGACAATCTTAGGGAAGGTCTGTAGTAATACCCCTGGTAACAAGGTAGTGGATATGCACTTGATATGTGTAATAGATATTCCTAATGACAATGAAGATTGGGATTAACAAGATGGTGATGAGAATGATTCCTCTGATGATTATATGAGGATCCAGAGTGATGAGTATAGGATGTCTTTGGCAATGTCTTAGAGTGGCTTAGAGATCTTAGACTTAGTTCTTTAGAGAGTCAAGCAAGTTGGTAGCGAGCTTAGATCAAGTGCAGTATAGGAGAATCCCTAGATTGCGAAGTTTACAAGACTGGGGTTTAAGACTGCCAGTCTTTCAACTACTTATACAAAACTAGCATCCTAAGTATAGTAAGGTTGTGCAGTAAAGTGCAGTAAAGCACAGTAAAGCACAGTAAAGCACAGTAAGTTGCATCCATTGTGTAAGTAGTGTGGCTCAGCCACAAACATGAAATGAACATGAGGTAAACAAAGATAAATAAGAGTGAGAAAGGAGAGTCCTTGCTAATTGTATAGTAATAGTCCTTAGCAAGTAAATGTTATAACAAATAAATAAAGATAAAGGAAAAGATAAGTCTTAATATAGTACTTGGAGCTAAGCTCACACTTAAGTATGTAAATACTTAAGTACTATAAAAGAGAAAAGAAAATATGAGTCCTTACTAAGTAAAGTGGAGCTAAGCTCACACTTGTAGTAATAATACTACACTTTACTAGTAAGTAAGATAAAGAAAATAAAGAAAAAAATAAAGAACAAACCATTATGAGGTGCCAAAGCAAGTGCCTCATAACAAAGTGTGCATGGGCATTCAGATTATGCATGAGATTGCTAATGATATTTGCTTCAAGTCTCCATTGCAGGCACTGCACTACATTGATGCAGGTGTACAGGCATGGAGGGTGCTGGTCCAGGAGCACCACATGGCACACAGTGTGGATGCAGGGTTCAGAGCCATCCTCACATACTATGTGTCCATGGCAGGGTCATAGGATGGCAGCAACTTGAACAAGTCATGCAAGGGCTCACTAGTGTCAATCAGATTGTACAATCTGTCATTCACAGGGACAGACAACAACAAGGATAGGTATGTGCTACACTGGCTGCTGATGTGTGAGATCAAGGGCAGGGTTCAATGAGCACCACCACTGCAAGCTTCATCATTGTTCATCCACTTCTATTTACATCTATCATTGTTTCCTTTTATTCTCTGTTGCAATGCAAGGATTATTTATTATATTGTGACAATTTTCAATGGGTTCTATTGATACCATCTTTTTAAACAATAACATGTTGGGCAGAATGTTCAGGCTGTCAGAACATACATATTTTTCTCTTCATTTTATGATTTATTTTACTCTTATTGCATAAGATCTACTAAAGATATCTTATCAGATCATTAGTAGATCTTATCACAATCATCTATGACTCATATATATTCATCATCAGGCTGTTTACCATACTACTATGACTACAATTCTCACAGTTGCTTATTGATGCTGTGCAATGCTGTGCATTACTTACTGATACTTCTCACAGATGCTGCACATCTTATGTACATATGCCTGCCCTATAGTGACAGCACATGGTCTGTACACTATTCTTATTAGTATATATAGGGTACTTCTTGTAGTAGATAATCTTCAGCTTTATACATCCTAGATATCTGCCTTTCAGCATGACTCATTGTAGAAGTATTGTCTCACACCTTCACCAATCCCTCTCCTCTTATTCTTGTGACCTCACTGTCTAGCATGCACCTCACACAGGCTATGTTTTTTCTGCATTGAATCTGTCAGCTCTACTCCTAAATGCTGCTGTATCCATGAGTGTCATTGTGCCTGCAAGTAGGCTGGGTACTTTGGCTCTATAATCATGTTGGTCTTTCTTCTATTTTTATGGATCTACACTTAGATGCTTTGGCAATGTTGATTACCATATGTTTTGTTTTTTGCTTTCTGATAATTATCTCTTTCCCAGGTGCAGTGTTCCTGTGTTCATGGACAGGGACATGTATGAATGGTGATCATTGTCAGTACAATGCACCTGCACTTGCTTTGCCAATGGGTATGGGTACCAGACTCCATACCTGTGGCTACATGCATCTATGGGTTTTCCAGTCTACAATAGTGATCAAACAGTTGATGCTTTTGTTTTGCTTTTTGTTTTCACAGTTTAAGAGGTGTTTTTTTTCTGTTATCCTACCTATTTCTAATCTACAATACTACTCCATGCCATCATTGCTATGGGTATGGGTTTCCATGTGTGATAACTAGTGATGATCACTAGGGATGGGGACAGGGACAGGGACAGGGACAGGGACAGGGACATTGGTGAGGAATGTTGCAACTCACTTAGCTATGTCTGCTTTAGTTAATGTTGCAGTGCAATAAGATAGGTCTTACTTAATAGCTGGAGAAGCAATTAGAATTTGTCTGTAGGTTGGGATCAGTCTATAAATTGGACTTTGTCTATAGACAGATATGTTTGCACAAGCATGAGCCAATGAAGAAGAGGAGAAAGCAGATGATATTGAGGGCAGTGAGGGTGTGGTAGAAAGTGGTGTGGGCTAGGCCACAGAGTGAAGAGATGTGGTATGACATATTGTAGAATGCCATAGGGTAGTGGAAAGTGGGGGGCATAGTATAAGTAGTGCACACTGAACTAGGTTCAGGCAGAGTGTGAAAGTGGGTTTGTTGAATGTGGTGTAAGAATGTGGTTGGTGGGTGATGTAAGTAGTAGAACATGTGTCAGAAGGGATGTAATAGAGACGTGTATCAATGTAAGTATAGAGAAGCTGAATGAAATACCATGGAGAATTCTAACAAGATAGGGTACTGTTTCCTTTTATTTTCTGTTGCAACAAGCTATGTATACTTTCACTGATGATGTTCTATTACTCAATGTTGCAATGCAACAGGTTTTTACACTAGTCTATATTATAAGGGGAGCTCAGTTTGTCAGCAGTCCCATATTAGGGAAAAACAGTGTGATGAGGTCAACATGTTGTTGAGGAAGCAGTGTGGTATGCACATGGCAGTGTGGTGCTGCACAGCAGCATGTCCTGGCTGTTTTTTTACAACTACTTGCACTGCTGCTTGCTGCTGCCATGCTGCATGTCCTGGCTGCATATCTTTTTAATTATAACAAAAACAAATTGGATGCAGGAGCTAACTCATTTGCTGTCCCCACAGGCTATGACTCCCTCCCTCCTATGCTGCCACTGTACCAGCACAGTGCAGCAGCTTACTGGCTTGCTGTCTGTGTTCATTTAGGTGTGTCCATCCTTCTGTGCCTACCTGTGTGCCACATCACTGCTGTATCAACAGTGTGTGGCCCCCTACCTGCCCACATGGCTGCTGTTCAAATAGTGCACTGGGTGCAGCCCAGTACTGCACATCTGCTGCAGCTGCTTGAGACACAGTGTTGTAGTGGCATTGGCAGTGGTGGCATTGTTGGGCAGCTCAAACTGCCAAGAGTGGCCTATTAGATGGTCTTAGGGAAGGTTTGCAATGACTATACCCCTGGTAACAAGGTAGTTGTTGTGCACTTGATAAGTGTAGTAAACATTCCTGATGATGGTGAAGAGAGGGATCAATGAGATAGTCATGAGGATGATTCCACTAATGACTAAATGAGGATGTCTTAGCAATGCTTAGTGATGTAGAGATCTTTAGACTTAGTTCTTAGGAGTTGAAGTGAGATGAGAGCAAGCTTCAGTCAAGCACAGTGTAGGAGAATCCCTAGATTGTGAAGTTGACAGGACTGGGGTTTAAGACCACCAGGCTTTCAACTACTTATACAAAATTGGAGCTCTAAGAATAATACAAGTAGTTAGAGTTCACTGATCAATAATGATTGTGCAGCAATCAACAAGATCATGTGACTTGAGATACATCCATAGTAAGCTAAAGTAAATTAGCCACAAGCATAAATTGAAATGAAGATAAACAAATGTAAATAAGAGACAAGATGGAACAAGTCCTTGCTAATTATATAGTGATAGTCCTTAGCAAGTCAATGTGAATAAATAAAGATTGAGAAAGAAGATAGGACACCTTATAGTACTTGTCTGCACAGGAACGAGCCAATGGTGACAAAAAGGAAGAATGTGGGTGTAATTGCAGCCATATTAAGTAGGCAAGTGGTGTAGCATAAGCTACAGAGTGAAAGTATGTGGTTAGACATTGTAAAAACATCTAAGGGTGGTTGAAAGTGGGGTGACATGTTTATGTAGTGTGTATGAAGTAAGGTTTAAGTGGAGTATAGAAAGTGGGTTGTCAGAATGTGTTGTGAGAGTGTGGTTATTGTGATATAAGTGGGTGATGTGTGTTATGTAAGATGTAATGGAGATGTACATTTATGTGTGGGAGGTGGAGCTGAATGAAAACACACACATATTCCAGTAAAACTACAGTACTATAAGGGTAAGATAATGAGTCCTTACTATAGATATACAGTCTGTAGTAAGTAAGATAAAAAAGGAAAATAAAAAGAAAACCATTACAAGGTGCCTAGGCAAGTGCCTCATCACACAAACCATGGCACATAGAGTGTGTTGAAGCTGGCCTGCATGTTCAGCATGGTGGCAGGCATGTGGGGGAAATAATGGGGCACTCACAGGTTGAGCAGGAACTGGCACTGGTCCATGGAGATGACATTGGTGAGGGCAGTCTCATACCTGTTGTATGATATCCCTTTTTCTTTTTGGATGCAGGGATGGGGATGCTGGATGTGTGTAGGCAATACAAGTAACACTGTGTACACCATGATGGTGGATGTACTCAGCATGCAGCTCAAGTTGCTGCCCCCAGGGAAGACATGTGGGTGTGCCCTTCTTTCTCACACTCCTTTCTGCTTACTGATATCTGCATGCCCATGTTGTCACTGTGTCAACAGCACATGGCTGTCCGCCAACCCACACTGCCACTGTATGAGCAGCATGGCTACCACCTCCTCACACATGCTGCCACTACATGGGCAGATGTGCTTGGCATGCTGCTCAAGGTGCTGCCCCCCAGGAAGGATGTTTAGGTGTGTCCTTTTTTCTCATTCTCCTTTCTGCTTGCTGACACCCACATGCACACACACACACACACACACACACACACACACACACAGCCTATCAACATGGTAAAAAAACTAAATGATAAAATTCAAAGTACTTGGCACATGAGGCAGTGCATGCACATGTGCATAGCATACTAAGTGGTAGGTATCCATTCAACTGGAAGGTGTCTCCAAAGCCTATTCTTAACACCCCTGTCATCCCTAATCACTCTCCTACCCTCACCCACACCCTGACCATCTTCTCACACATGTACTATGACTACTAGGCACACATCTAGTGCACACTGCACAACCCATTCCCCTACACATTCTATTTCAAGCAGGGGTCCCTGTGCCCACCCACATCCCCATGTCACCACTGTATCAACAGTGCACAGCCTCCTACCCACCCATGCCACCACTGTAGGAACAATGTGTAGCCATTACCACTCTGCCCACACTGCCATTATATCAGCACAGTGTGGCCACCACTTGCCCACTCACACTACCACTGTACCAGCACAGTGTGGCTGGCTGGCTGCACAGCATAGCAACTTGCCTGCCTGCACTGCCCATGTCCACTCAAGACAATGCAAGTGATTGGTGCATCTTTCCTTCCAATGTCTGAGGCACACTGTACCCACCCACACACTCATGTTGCTGCTGTGTCAACAGTACACAACCTCCTACTTGCTTGCCAACATGCACACTGCACTGCCACCATACTGTTACAAGGAACTTGCTTTGGCACCTTGTAACAGACTTGTTTTTCTTCTTCTTTTATCTTACTTACTGTTAGAGCATGGTTTTACTACAGCTGTGAGCTTAGCTCCAAGTACTGTGAAGCATCTCTATCTTTTTCTTCCTTTCTTTATTTCACATTCACTTGTGAAGGACCATCATTATACAATTAGCAAGGACTTATCCCACCTTGTCTTTATTTACCTTTGTTTATCTCTCATTCATTCTTGTGCTGTATGTAAGCTTGTCTTCATCTTGCTTCAACTCCTAAGAACTAAGTCTAAAAATCTCTAAGTCACTAAGCATCACTAAGATATCTTAAATTCATCATTGTCAGGCCACTATTACTCACCTTATTTTTCTCTTCATTTTTCCTATTTTTCTTATATCTCTATCACTATAGATATTACAATTGCTCCTGATGTATCAAAGTGATTCCCATTGTCATGCATTCCTTTTGTTTGTCTTTATCAGGTGATGATGCACATGTCATTTGATCTCAGATTGGTCCATTTATGAAGTAGTTTTCTCACTGTTACTGCAGAATCCTTCTTATTGTACTCACCCCGACTGTGGAGTGCTTACTTATTGTTCTCACAGTTGCTGCACTTATTATACAGCACTGACACATTCCTTCTATTGTTAGCTATGACCTCATTCCTTTTTGTTCTCATACTCCAGCCCTATAGTGTACAGCATGGTCTGTGCACTAGTTCCAGTACTATATATACAGTAGTTCACTTAGTGTTTTATCCCCAGTTCTGATCATCTGGGATATCTGCTATGTGCAGTAGCCTCTAGTCCTTTCTTGTCTTACCTTACTGATTATATCATCTGGGATATCCACTAGCTTGAAGTGTGATCTATCCTTTTGTTGTCTTAGCTCTTTCTTCAGTTGTTTGACTTCAACATTAGCATTGGCCTCACAATCATCCTGGATCCTCATTTAGTCATTGTGTGAGGCTGACACTAATGTCAAAGCTGAGCAACTGAAGAAAAGACTAAAAATAAACAAAGGACTAATCATGCTTCTGTTGACACAGGGTTTTGCTCTTCACCCCAGCACCCACTCCCCACACTGTATTACATCAGCATGGTCTGTACACTGCTCTCTTATGTATATTGGTATCAGATTAGGGACATTAATCTTAAGTCAATTACACTGCAATCACTCCCTCCCTAGCTAGCTCACTCACTCACTACTATACTTCTGCAATGCTAGGGTTGTAGCATCTCTTTCTGGGCTTTTGCCCCACATGCTTACACCTCTCCCTCTCCCTATGAGTGCTAAGAGTGGCCTATTGGACGGTCTTAGGGAAGGTCTATAATAATACTCCTGGTAACAAGAGTTTGGATACATGCTTGATAGATGTAATAGAAGTTCCGGATGACAATAAAGATTGGGATTAATGAGATAGTGATGAGGATGATTCTGCCAATGACTATACGAAGATCCAGGATGATGAGTATAGGATATCTTAGTGATATTTAGAATGGCTTTTAGAGATCTTAGACTTAGTTCTTTGAGAGTGTAGTGAGTGTTGTAGTGAGCTTAGGTCAAGCGCAGTTAAAGGTAAATCCCTAGATTGTGAAGTTGACAAGACTGGGGTTTAAGACCACCAGTTTGTCAACTATTTATACAAAGCTAGAGATCTAAGTATAGTAAAGTTGCACAGTAATGTGCAGTAAGTAAACGATAATGCACAGTAAAGTGCAGTAAGTTGCATCCATGTGATATAAGTGGCTCAGCCACAAGTGCGAAATGAACGAGAGATAAACAAAGGTCAATAAAGAGGCGAGAAGAGAGAGTCCTTGCTAATTGTATAATAATAGTCCTTAGCAAGTAAATGTTATAATAAGTAAGGAAAGATAAAGAAAAAGATAAGTCTAATATAGTACTTGGAGCTAAGCTCACACTCAAGTATGTAAATACTTAAGTACTATAATAGAGAAAAGAAAATGAGTCCTTACTAAGTAAAGTGGAGCTAAGCTCACACTTGTAGTAATAATACTACACTTTACTAGTAAGTAAGATAAAGGAAAGAAAAAGCAAGAAAAAAAAACCATCATGAGGTGCCAAAGCAAGTGCCTCGTAACAATGAGGAATAAGCAGAGGGTGGAGGGTGGCAGGTCAGGAAACCCCACCAAGTGTCACAGGCAACACATTGCATGAAAAGGGGGTGATGTTACAAGGCACTTGCTTTGGCACCTTGTAATGTTTTTTCTCTTTTCTTTTTCTTTTTCTTTTATCATACTTACTAGTAAAGTGTAGTATTACTACTACAAGTGTGAGCTTAGCTCCACTTTACTTAGTAAGAACTCATTTCTTTTCTCTTTATAGCACTTAAGTATTTACATACTCAAGTGTGAGCTTAGCTCCAAGTACTATAAAGAGTTATCTTTTTCTCTTTTATCTCTCTTTATTTATTATAACATTTTACTTGCTAAGGACTATTACTATACAATTAGCAAGGACTCATCCCTTTCATCTTTATTTATATTTGTTTACCTTTTGTACATTTCGCACTAGTGGCTGAGTCACATTACTATTACAACAGACACAACTTACTGCACATTACTGCACTCTACTGTGCATTCATCATTGATCGATCAACATTACAATATTTAGGACTCTTGTTTTGTATGAGTAGGACAAGCCTGGTGGTCTTAAACCCCAGTCTTGTCAACTTCACAATCCAGGGATTCTCCTACACTGCACTTGACCTAAGCTCATTACAAACTCACTTCATTCTAAGAACTATGTCTAAAATCTCTACATCACTCTAAACATCACTAAGACATCTTAAACTTGTCACTCTGGATCCTCATTTAGTCATCAGCAGTATCATCCTCATCACTATCTCATTGATCCCTCTCTTCATCATCATTAGGAACGGTTACTATGCTTATCAAGCATGTATCAACTACCTTGTTACCAGGGGTATTATCATATTATACCTTCCCTAAGACCATCCAATATGCCACTCTTAGCAATATCCCATTGTTTCAGACTGTCTGATTGACTCTTATATCTAGGGAAGGCTATATGCCTGCCATAAGTAGTACAGTATGGTTTACCATTATTACCTTAGAATCTTAGCTTATCCTCTTGTTGTTTAGTTACCCAGTTCACTGGTGTCTCTAGCAATAGGAATTCCTCTTACCTGCTCATTGTGTGTCTTGGCCAGACACTGTTATGAGGCACTTGCTTTGGCACCTTGTAACATGTTTCTTTTTCTTTTCTTTTTTGCTTTATTTTATCTTACTTACTATAAGTGTAATATTAACTACAGTTGTGAGCTTAGCTCCAGCTTATAGTAAGGACTCAATCTCTTTTTCCTTTATAGTACCTTAGTATTTACATACTAGAGTGTGAGCTTAGCTCCAAGTACTATAAAGCTTTCTTTCTTTCTTCATTTATTTATTATAACATTGACTTGCTAAAGAACTATTACTATACAATTAGCAAGGACTTGCCACATCTTGTCTTTGATTACCTTTTGTTCATTTCATGCTTGTGGCTGAGCCACTTACTATATTCACAGATGCATCTTAGGTCATGTGACATTGTTGATTGCTGCACAATCATTGTTGATCCATGAACCTTATCTACTTATACTATCTTTAGAACTCCAGTTTTGTATAAGTAGTTGAAAGCCTGGTGGTCTTAATCCCCAGTCTTGTCAACTTCACAATCTAGGGATTCTCCTATACTGCACTTGACCTAAGCTTGCTACAATCTCACTTTGCTCCTCTAAGAACTAAGGTCTAAGATCTCTAAGTCACTCTATAAGTGTCACTAAGAGATCCTACACTCATCACTCTGGATCCATGCTTAGTCATTGGTGGTATCATTCTCATCACCATCTCATTGATCCCACTCTTCATTGTCATCAGGAACATTTACTATACTTATCAAGCACATACCAATTACCTCATTACCAGGGGTATTGTTATCACAGACCTTCCCTAAGACCATCCAATAGGCCACTCTTAGCAGACACTCTCTCCAAATCTGTCCCCTGCTCTCCTGATTTACTGAAGATCTTGCAGTTTCCTCTAATATAGGGGGGAACCCTTGACCTTATCTGAAGTGTCCTGACCACACTCCAAATCCCAGTAGTACACCCCAAGACCTCCTATCCATAGTATTTGGCCACCATTCATGTGCTGAGTCCTTACAGTGTGCCCCTCTCTGCAGCATCTCCAAGATCTCATAGCATGCAGACACTATGCTGTCTACAGCACACCACTCTCCACTATTGAAACATGGGCAAGGTGGCAAACAGCAGGTTGAACATCATTGTGTAGAGATAGGCTTGTGAGCCCAGGTGGAGATAAATGAGCCAAGAGGACAACAGTCCAGAGGGCTAGAGAGACAGCTAGAGAGATAGCCAAAGAGATAGCTAGAGAGAGTTGTAAGATAAGAGAAGATATGTACCAGATGGTAGAGGGTACACAGTGTTGGTTTTTTCACTACCTTATGGTGCTGATCACACTGTTTACTTATTAAGTATACTTATCTCTATCTTATCTTATTGGTCTTCCTTTTTTCTTTATAGTTTGAGCTCCTCTTAAACTCTATCCTGCTCTTACTATATCTTCTTTACTTTGTCTTTGTCTCACCTCAGCACTTCTGCATGTGCTGAGGTGAGTATCTCTTCCACTCTCTGAGTTCTCTTCTGACATACCTGCTCTATGCAGCTCTCTCTCTTCTGTATACCCTCTACCCTCTGGTACACATCTTCTCTATCTTACAGATGTGGCAATTGTGCCCTCTCCTCTTGTTCTGATGGGCTTTTGCCCCTCTCTCAATCTCAATCTGTTTTTGGCTTGATGCCTTCTTCTTTTATGATATGGTCTTCTCTCTGCTTGCTGCCTTGCCCAGATATCAACACACAGAAGAAAGAGAGAGTGGCATAGAGCAGGTATGTCAGAAGAGAGCTCAGAGAGTGGAAGAGATACTCGCCTCAGCACATGCAGAAGTGCTGAGGTGAGACAAAGACAAAGTATAGAAGATATAGTAAGAGCAGGATAGAGTTTAAGAGGAGCTCAAACTATAAAGAAAAAAGAAAGACCAATAAGATGAGATAGAGATAAGTATACTTAATAAGTAGACAGTGTGAGCAGCATCATAAGGTAATGAAAAAACCAACATCCACTCTTGTACCCACACAGTTCTTATTGAGCAGCACTAGTGCCAAAATAGTGACTTGGCTTGGGTTTGAACCAAGGACCTCCCTTACTCCAGGTGTTACAAGGCACTTGCCTAGGCACCTCATAATGGTTTTCTTTTTTTCTTTTTCTTTCTTTTCTTTTATCTTACTTACTATTAGAGCATAGTTTTACTACAGCTGTGAGCTTAGCCCCACTCTATTTAGTAAGGACTCTATCTTTCTTCTTTGTAGTACTTTAGTATTTACATACTAAGCTGTGAGTTTAACTCCAAAGTACTATAAGGCACATTTATCTTTTCTTTTCTTCTTTATTTATTATGAAATTTACTTGCTAGGGACCATTATTATACAATTAGCAAGGACTCATCATTTCTCATCTTTATATGTCTTCGTTTATCTCATGTTTCACTCATGCTTGTGGCTACTTGTAGAGAACCATGGACATGACTTAATCACACGATCTCATTGCTGCACAATCATCATTGATCTGTGAACCTTAACTACTTGTACTATCTTTAGGACATCTCATTTGTATAAGTAGTTGAAAGCCTGGTGGTCCTAAACCCCAGTCTTGTCAACTCCGCAATCTAGGGATCCTCCTACACTGCACTTGATCTAAGCTCACCTCCAACTCACCTCATAACCCTAAAAACTAAGTCTAGATCACTAAGCATCACTAAGATATCCTATACTCATCACACTGGATCCTTCATTCTCATTGCTATCTCATCAATCCCTCTCTTCATCAGGAATGTCTATATCAGTTATCACACTACCAGGAATATTCAATCAATGAATCCCTAAGATCATCCAATATGCTACTCTTAGCAATAGTGGCAGGTTGGCTGAGCAATGCCTTGTGTGTAATTTTATGCATGCATACTCCACTGCAGAGATGAAGCCAGCTCTGTGATGTGGCAAGTGTGCTGCACCTCTCTGCCAGTTCATTTCCAGGCTCAGAGCTCAAGTTGAACCCAAAGGGGTTTTTGTTTGCCTCTGCCAAGTCAATGCCAACAGACTGAGATAGTTGATTAGCTTGAAGTGCTGTACAAGTACAAATGCCAATGGTGAGCAGTGGTGGAAAGTTGGTCTGAAAGAGCTAGAATGACAAATCAGGTAAAGATGAAGGGTGAGAGAATATTAATACCCTGGTTTTCACAGGACACAGATACACTAGGTAAATGGAGGCTGAGGGTCAGAGGCAATATGCCATTGTGGATGGAATATTTGAGCTGAGTACTCAGAGTTTTGGGCACATTACTACATCATGCTATCAACCAGTATGGGATCTGAGACAAAAGACAAAAACAGGCAAACAGAAGAAGGATGAAGGGGTCATGGATCATGGTGAAGGAGTAATAGATGGTCAGTGCTTGCCAGTGCTAACTTTGTTCCTCCCCATGCTCCATCTATACTCTGTGAACAATAAATTGTGCACTCAACATTTATCTCATTCCAGATGGAGATTTTCAGAGCTGAGTCATCAGGGCTGTGGCATCAGCAGCACTAGCACACTTGAAGGTCTAATGAAGAACAGTCATTACACATGACTGAGCTTAGCACTATAGCAGACATGAAGCACAGACAGTACCCACAGGGTCAGTTATAGAGAGCTTCAGAGTGACCACAAGTGGCACAAATTGGAAAAGGAGAAGTGTTGGGAATTGGTGCATGGCATGTCCCATATGAAATCTGGGACATGAGGGAAACTGAGCATGAAAAGAGGGAACAAAAATAGATTGTTGTTGAGGAATGCTAGATGGTCAGTGCTAGTCAGTGCCAGTTGTTGCTTCTGTTGATTTTCCCCTTTTTGGTTATCTACTGTGTGCTCCTTTATGGCACACACCTTAGGGCTTATCTCTCCTGGTCTGTGTGCCATGTACTTAGGTACTTAGAGTCAGGGTCTGGGACATTATTCTACAGTCAATTTTCTACTCTTCTCCTTCACTAGCTAGCTACTGCACTCTCTTACTTCAGCAATGCTAGTGCTGTATTCTCTTTCATCTAGGGCAGTTGCCTGCACTCTATCTGCCATCTCCTCTTAGACCTCCTTGAGTGGAGTGTCCTGGGCTTGGGACCATCACATGTTTCAACAGCTTCCAGTGTTTCACCACACTGTGAACACCATGAACAACTTGCACTCAACAATTCATTCATTTTCTACACCATAAAGTGAAGCCAAACATGTGAGTCACAAATAAAACAGTTCATCTTCTACAGTGGTCTCCAAGTCTGATACAGCTTCCCTCAAACAGTGTAACAACATAAAAAGCCACTGGAATATAGTGTACTCAAATCAGATTAGCCACACAATCATACACAATATAGGATCAGGAAGGAGAATGGCATATATGATACAATAAATGATGGCCTGCTAGTGCATATATGAATGAGAATCTGTGCTTTTGCATCATTTCTCCAAGTCAAGTACAATGAATTCCTGAGAATCTGTTACCAACATGACTTTATCACATGAGATAGCAATATTCTTCTTGAATGTTGGCTTTAGAGGTTGGTATGCAGGTGGGAGCCAGCACACTCATTGTTTGCCCATTACACTGACCTGCCAGATCCATCTGTCCTCTCACAACCTCAATACTGTCTCTGGAGGTACCAGGTCATCCATGGCACATAGGGGATGGTGCTGAGGGGGTATAGCAAAGAGGCCATGGTCTGTAAGTATGGATCTGTGGGCATTGAAGAAGGAGCAGAATGTCATGCAATGTGAGGTATTGCATTCAAAAAGCCAGTGGACCTTTCTGATTGATCTTGCCATTGCCACATCCTAGACACAGACCCTGCCTTCCCTTTGACTTGTCAGCAGCTGTGTTCCATCTGCAGCCCAGGCAAGGCAGTTTATGTATGACTCAACAGGCTCAATGGCTGCTTCACCTGAAATAGCATTGAGTAGGCCAAAAGAAGACCATCCCAGCCACATGACCAGGTTGTTCTGTGGAGAAAACATGATGTAAAATACCCAATCAGAGACATGTGATTGCCACACATGGGTGTGACTGTCCAAGTCCCAGAGCTCGACTTGGCCCTGATCATCACTGTTATGAGGCACTTGCTTTGGCACCTTGTAATGTGTTTTTTCTTTTTCTTTCTTTTTCTTTTCTTTATCTTACTTACTAGTAAAGTGTAGAATTATTACTATGAGTGTGAGCTTAGCTCCACTTTACATAGTAAGAACTTATCTCTTCTTTCTCTTTTATAGTACTTAAGTATTTACATACTTGAGTGTGAGCTTAGCTCCAAGTACTATATTAGACTAATCTTTTTCTCTCTTATCATTCTTTATTTATTATAACATTTACTTGCTAAGGACTATTACTATACAATTAGCAAGGACTTCCTCTCCTCATCTTTATTTACTTATGTTTACATCTTGTTCATTTTGTGATAGTGGCTGAGCCACATGACTTACACAAACAGATGCTACTTACTGTGCATTACTGCACATCACCATGTATTGCTGTGCAATACTGCACACTACTGTGCAACTTTACTATACTTAGGACTCTAGTTTAGTATAAATAGTTGAAAGACTGGCAGTCTTAAACCCCAGTCTTGTCAACTTTGCAATCTAGGGATTCTCCTATACTGCGCTTGATCTAAAGCTCACCCTTCATCTCACTTCACTCTAAAGAACTAAGTCTAAGAATTCTAAGTCACTTTAAATGTCACTCAGACTTCCTACACTCATCATCCTAGATCCTTGTTTAGTCATTGGTGGAATTATCCTTATCACTATCTCATTGATCCTTCTCTTCATCATCATCAGAAACAGTTATTATGTCTATCAAGTGCATATCAACCATCTTGTTACCAGGGGTATCATCATATCAGAACTTCCCTAAGACCATCCAATAGGCCACTCTTAGCACACTACATGACCCAGCTGACCCAGCAAATACTTGCATCATCAAAACTCAAGCTCAAAGCATGGAAGGGCAGGGATTCACATGGGCACACAGTGTAAACTACCCCCACACATCCACATTCACAACAGAAATGGCACACAATGCCATACAAAAACCCCCAGTACACAACAACTTCACCTACAAAAAGGTCACCCAAAAAGTTAGGCCAGTACCAACATCACTACCAGAACAATACCAGGTCATGCACAAATGACAGGAGGACCCTCTCCTCACCCTAACTCAACTACTAACAATGCCACCACCCTTCCACCCAGGCACCCACTTGACTGACAAATGACTGGAGGAGCTGCAGCTCAACAGTATGGGCTTCCTATGGCCAGAAGAGCTCCACCTAGTCCAACAATTCCTATGCACAAACACATACCCTGGGTCCACAAGAACATCCCCATCCCCACAGGGATCATGAGCAACATCATAGATATATTCAAGGATAAACTTGCATCAGGAGTATACAAACCCTCAGATGCACCCTACTGTTTGCATTGGTTCTGTGTTGCAAAAAAAATGGCAGACTGCAGCTAGTACATGACTTACAGCCCCTCAACCAGATTACAATAAAGAATGTGGCTGTGCCACCATTTGTAGAACAATTTGCTGAAAGCTTCACAGGGTGTGCATGCCTATCAGTAATGGATCTTTTCATTGGTTTTGATCACCATACACTAGCAGCAGAATCCAGGAACCTCACAACATTCCAGTCACCTCTAGGAGCCCTATGAAATATGTGTCTACCCATGGGATGGATGAACTCCATGCCAATATTCCATGGGGATGTATTGTTCATACTCAAACTGGAAATCCCACACATCACACAACCATTTGTTGATGACTGCAGTGTACATGGACCAGCCACACAATATGAAATAACAGAGGGAAAGTACAAACTGATCCCAGAAAACCCAGGGATTTGCCATTTTATCTGGGAGCACCTCACACATGTACACAGAGTCATGCACTGCCTCAGACATGCAAGGGCCACAATATCCACCAAAAAAACTCCACATTTATGTCCCAGAAGCAATAGTTCTAGGACAAAAATGCACCTACAGATGACAACCAGATGACTCCAAGGTCACCAAAATAAAAGACTGGGTAGCTTGCAAAAACCCAACACATTCCTTGGCACCTGCAGAATGATGAGCATGTGGATACCCCACTACTCAATGCTCACACAGCCACTAAACAACCTACTATGAAAAGAAAGCAAGTTCAAATGGACAGGGGAACATGACCAGGCTGTGTCAAAGCTTAAATCATATATTTGCAGCTCACCAGCATTATGACCTATCAACTACAGCTCTGGCAGGGAGGTGATCCTAGCCATTGACTCATCAATCATAGCAGTAGGATGGATTCTATCTCAATGAGGTGACAATGACATCTGATATGTTGAAATCTCACTGTGTGTACCACATCCTTTCATTCAGCTTCCTTTCTCTCTCCCCCATGCATACACATACTTTACATACTTAAGACATACATCACATTATCTTCTAACTCCTCAGACTGCATACACCTCTGAGCACACTCACACTCCACCACCTACTCCAGACAACATGCATCCCTCCCATACATGGTAACTGTTGTACTCTACACTATACTCTCCACTACAACCTTACCACCAACATATTATATAAGATGGGCACTATATGCTACAACTCCTCAGATGTCTCTCTTATCTGTCTGAGTGAGTAACACCACTTTCACACCATCTTCACTACCTCACCACTTCCTGCAGCATACCTTCTTCACATTGCCTCACCTTACTGTGTTGGCTACATCTCTCTCCACTGCAGGCATGTGCCTGCCTATCTCATTGACCCTTTTTGGGTTCTCATATCTGCTATCACTAATATATATCATTGTTGCAGCTGTGTCCCATATCCTGTGCATAGATGATATCCCTCACATTTCAGGTTGATCACATGGAACGAATGAGAAAGCTGCTATTCACAACCAAAAATTGAACTATACAGGCTATTCAGAGCACTCTGGGCCCTACAGGTTCACATCATTGGCACATGAAACCTAATGGACACAAAGTATTTCCAGGGAATGCTGAATCACCCAGATATACAACACAATGCAGCTATAAACCAATGGATAGTGGCCATCATGCTTTTCAACTTCAAACTGGTCCACATACCTGCAGGAAAACACCTAGGACTGGATGGCCTGTCTCAATGACCACCACTCAAAGGAGAAGATGATGATGATGAGGAGGACCCAGAGGACTGGATAGATGGGGTTTTAGGATTATGGATATGGGTGGCAAGTTGGATGACAGCAGCAGTGCAAGGAAAGGTCACAGCAGTCAAAATCCTAGGTGTTGAAACAAGAGCTATGTGTTACGAGGCACTTGCTTTGGCACCTCGTAACATTTTTCTTGTTTTCTTTTTCTTTTTCTTTTTTCTATATCTTACTAGTAAAGTGTAGTATTATTACTACAAGTGTGAGCTTAGCTCCACTTTACTTAGTAAGGACTTATCCTTTTCTTTTCTCTTTTATAGTACTTAAGTATTTACATACTTAAGCGTGAGCTT
>QLPN01007832.1:28566-49108 GCA_003314395.1 Albatrellus ellisii
TTGTAGGACGTGTCATCAATATCGCCCTTCGATGTTGCACCCATTTCTAATTTTATTCCTACATGCCTCGACATGCCCTCGGAAGGTCTTGATCTGAGCGATATCAGTAAGAACTTCCCGACTGACGCAAAATGTGACGACGGATGCGTATCCATTAAGTTGATTCTACTTCAGGTTTGTCGCCACAGAACTGACCATTGCGGCGGCAGCTGACATTGTCTGCTCGCTCGCTCAGACAATTAGCGCTGTGGTAGTCATCTGAGTCGTCGCCGTTGTACCCACTGCCCCTGACAAAGGGATAATCCGATAACAGAGGCTCTTTTCTAGATAGCACAATGTTATCTGCTGGTCGTTATTGCGGGCTACTTCTGGTTCTGCAGGAAGGAGCAATTGTGTACGTGTTTCCCTGCTATGACACGCGAGCGATCTTTGCTGGTACAATATAGTGTTGCTGAAACAATGACAACAGACATGTAGGCAGCAGAGAGACGCCTCCTTGCGAGTTGGACTATGATTGCATGGTTTTTCACAGGCCATCTAATCTTATCGTCTGGATCGCCTCCTCATCTTGATCATCTCATCGACAAGGTTGATATCATACAGCATGATCATTGGTGTCAAGATGCAACAGGACTCTACTCGTTCTGTTCATAGCATCCGCACATACTCCCATGACGCAGCCCGGCTGTGCATGCCAAGACATGTTCCTGTTATCAGATCTTATCATATAGACGCCGCAAAGGAAGACTGCACCCAATTCTGGAGGGAAGTGTTGCACGAGTGCGTCCTTCTCAGACAAGGGGACATGCACCTGTGTTCAGTAGCTTCAAATGCAATAGGTGAATTGAATTCATGGCTCAGTCATGTGTTGTCTCATGTACACCTTGCAACCATCTTTCCCTCTTGCTTTTGTACACTCTGTCGACGATTTATCATAGCCACTAGGAAGTGCTTCGTGTTTGACTTGTAAGCATCTTGATCAAGATCACACTGCTGCCTGGACAATGTGAATACTCCAGGGGTTTGTCCACAATCATTTATGGTCGTACCGTTCAAGCATACAAAGCTGTTGATATCTTATTCTCATAGCCCCATGCCCAGTACGCCACTAATGATAATTGATGCCCCTGCTGGATAGAAGTAATGTCATGCCAATCAGAATGTAATCGAGATGGACCAACACCACATCTCCATGTGTAGCAGACATCGTGTTTTGGTGATGATCTAGATAACATGCCCTCGCCACAAACTCAATGTCAGGCCAATCAGAATATGATCAAGACTCGGATGGTCTGGATAACATGCCTCCGCCATAAACTTAGGACTTCGCACCATTACGGATACAGTTGCATAGCTTGTGGGCAAAGAAAAATAGAAGGCATTACACGATGAACGAGTATATACTGTATACGATCTCTCACCTTGAAATAGATATAATCTCCTTCCCCCTTGTGTTGCATCCACTATATGCTATCCATCAGCAATGGCCAACTGTGATCACTCTGCATCGACTAGCACTCACTCCCAGTCTTGCTTTGACCATACCCAGTCAAACTTATCTTCCATCGAAGGTGGGCTCTGCTGTGTTGCCATCACCTGCTCCATGCCCTCTTCTAACCTGGACATCCCTCACACTCCTGAGCGAACCAGTAATGTGTCATTGATGTCAGACACATCATACAGAAAATCCAGTGGCCAAGGTGAATCAGAGAAGATTGACAAGCTCAAGAAGCTCCTGAAAGACGAGTTTCAGGGCCACTGGACTGTTGGAAATATCCACGGTACTTGTTCAGCTTCACTCTACTTACTTACACACATCCTCTTTACATCCTACTGACACATGTTCTAACCACTTACTACACCACAACCACATCATGGAGTGCTCCAGACCGCTCTAGACCCACTTACTCCACTACAACACATGTTCGTGTAGCACATACCACACCCCCACATACAACCCTGCATTCATGTGCCGCCTGAACTCAGTGCAGTGCGCACTACTTATACTTCACCCCCCACTTTCTGTAGCAAAAACAATATATTACAATGTTGCACCACATCTCCCCACTCTGGGCCCTAGTGCGCACCACTTGCTACCACGCCCTCACTATCTACTTCTTTCTTTCTTCTTTGGTTGGCTCGTACCTGTGCTCACATGGATGGAGCAAGGGGGAAGACATACACTGGATACTCACCTGCTGCATTGATTGAGTGCATTTATGCCAGAGGTGCTCCAGACCAACAGATGCAGGAGTGGGGAGGATCCTGAGGCACTCATCAGGTTGTGTGTTGAGGAGTTTATTGAGGAAACCGATGAATATCACAAAGACCTGCACTGTTGGATAAACATACCTGCTGATGAAGATGTCCTTGATGTTGGAATATTCATGGTATTTGTTCAGCTACGCTACAATTATTACTTACACGTCTTCTTTACGTCTTACTGACACACGTTCCACTTACCCACTTCTCACAACCACGTCGTCATGGAGCACTCTAGACTGCTCCAGACCCACTTACACAACTACCACGTCCACCATGTCATAGAGTGCTCTAGACTGCTCCAGACCTACTTACACCACGTTTGTGTAGCACGTACTACACTCCCCACATATAACCCCGCATTACAGTGCCGCCTAAACTTAGTGCAGCACACACTATATCTACTATACCCCCCACATTCTGTTACTACAGAGCATTACCCTACAATGTTCTACCACGTTCTACTACTCTGCACCATTGCGTGCACAACCGCCTGCTACGTCCCAACTGCTTATATCCTCTCCGCCGTCTTTTTCTCAGCCTGCCCAAGCCTGCGTTCACACTTGAGAGTGCATTGTACAGGCCATTTGTGACAATTATTGAGCAGATTTCCTGCCACTTTGGCCTTGAAGAGGAGATCCTAGGGAGGAGGGCAAAAGTCATGGACATGAGTAAGCAATTTATTACTCACAAGTTCGATGGTGACAGGGAGGATGCGATACGCACAAGCCTGGATATCGCAATTCTGGGAACAGGTGTTACGAGGCACTTGCTTTGGCACCTCGTAACGCGTTTCTTTTCTTTTTTCTTTTCTTTTTTTATCTTACTTACTATAGTAAAGTGTAGTATTATTACTACAAGTGTGAGCTTAGCTCCACTTTACTTTAGTAAGGACTCTCTTTTCCTTTCTCTATTATAGTACTTAAGTATTTACATACTTAAGTGTGAGCATAGCTCCAAGTACTATATTAGATTTATCTTTTTCTTTCTTTATTTATTACAATATTTACTTGCTAAGGACTATCACTATACAATTAGCAAGGACTATTGTTTCTCGCATTTTATTTACCTTTGTTTATCTCTAGTTCATTTCGTGCTTGTGGCTGAGCCACATATATCACACGGACGTGTACTTACTGCACTTTACTGTGCATTTTCATTTTTCTTGCTGCACATTACTGCGCAACTTTACTATAGTTAGATCTTCAGTTTTGTATAAATAGTTGACAGACTGGCGGTCTTAAACCCCAGTCTTGTCAACTTCGCAATCTAGGGATTCTCCTTATACTGCACTTGATCTAAGCTCGTCACAATCTCGCTTCATTCTCTAAGAACTAAGTCTAAGACCTCTAAGTCACTAAACATCGCTAAGACATCTTACACTGGTCACTCTGGATTCTCGTATTATAATTGGAATCTCTATTACATTCATCAAGCCAATATCCAAACCTTGGTTACCAGGAGTAACATTTCAGACCTTCCCTAAGACCGTCCAATAGGCTGCTCTTAGCAACAGGGAGGGCACTGAGCACAGATACGGATATGGATGAGATTATGACAAAACCATTTCACTACTCAAATGTTTGCAATGTCATCAATGTGAAGCGCAACATGAACACCAGGATTGTGGACAATGGCCTCCAGCTGGGTGTGTATGCACACCAAATACTCTATGAGCAGCCAAATAGGCTGTTTGTAGAGAGCTTCATTGTCACACCTACACAGATGAGGTTGTTTGCATTTGACTGGGCTGGACCATTGTACTTCGACTTCATCGACATCCACAAGTATCCCCATATCTTCATCTATGCCATTTTACTACTCTATGCAGATGATGGGACTATTGGGCTGGATACGACAATGTGGTATGACACAGGTTTAAGTGGGCTCAAGGCAGGGGCCATCTACTTGAATCTGCATATAGTGTCGACAACTCTGGCATCAGGCACTGTAGTGCAAACAACCCACTCTGCTCCACTCAAGCTTGAGCTGGATGAATTAGCAACCAATCAGCATGCCATGTGTGGATGAGGAACTACTTGCTATTACACCACTGGGTTGGACTGGTGGCAATATCTCATAAAGGAGTATTGGCATGTGAAAGAATGAGACTCAGAGGTGCAAATGTTGATCAAGGTGTATGGGATGCAGGGGCTTGGGCAGATATATGCATACCAGGAAGACTCGGATATGCAGACCATCAGTGACATTTGTGGCTATGACATTACCTTGTGCAGGCCTGGAGACCCAGTACAGGGTGTGCTGAGATTCTCCACTGCTGCTGGCAGTGGTTCAACCAGCTGCAGCCAGGCCAATGCAGCCAGACTCAATCAGCTCATGATGCTTTCTGATTGCATCTTCTGTTGTATCATCCTTCTTCTCTACTCTGGAACCCTCTTCGAGGCTACTTCTGGTGAGCAACTATTGATGGCATTTCGAGATGCTGTTGCTGGTGAGTGTCCCCTGAAACTTCCAGCATTGAAAATGACACTGAGCACCTCCCACTTATAGGTCACTGAAACCTACTGTTGTATGGGCATATTCTGCACAGGGATGTCAGTCTCGGTAACATCATGTTGGATGTGAATGGAGGTCGATGGAACACCAGCAGATTGATTGACTTTGACATGGCAAAAGTCATCACATTCCCACCTGTGCCAATGATCCAGGGGGACCTGAGGATGGTGAGCATGGCATGAACAGCATTCTTGATTTTCATGGTCTGATGGCATCGACATCGCAGGGAACATGGATGTACCAATCGTACAAGGTGTCGAAGTCTCCATCTCTGCATCTTCAACCTCATGACACCATGGATGATCTTGAGTCATTCTTCTACATGCTGTGTCATGTCCTCTTCATGTTCAGTCCTGACTCAAGTTGTATCATGTTGATGAGGAGTCTCACCAGCTGTTGAGCATGTGGAATAGTGACCAGACCATTATTTGTGTGGAGTTTAAGCATGGCTTTATCCTTTGTGGAACTGGGTGTGCATTCCATCCATCACTTGGCTTGATGCCCAATTGTTTGCTAGATGCACTGTGCCGGTTCTTTCACCCCATGATTCAACAGATTGACTCTGCTGTAAAAAAGGTCTCCCACAAACCCATGACTCTAGAAGACAGCATGGAATCCTACTTTGAAACCACCACAACAAGTTACAACACATTCCTTGCCATCATTGACAATGCAATAACTGACCTCCAGGAAATCATGGAAGCAGATACATTGCCAGACGAGTCTGTGTTACATCCTCAGATCTCTCCATCACCCTCGATCCTTGCATTGGTGCTCCCATCATCAGGCCCTGCCTTACAGACATCACACATGAGGACTGCACTGCTTGTTCCTGTTTCTGGAGAGAAGCACAACAGAGTCGCTGATGAGGAGGAAGAAGACATACTACCCATAGCCAGCACATCAAAGCACACGAAGCATGTCTAACTTATGTTTTCATTCTTGTTTGTCCCATTCTCTACATGTTACTTCATTACCACCAACCCTCTTCCTAATTGTATACCCCATCAATGACTACCATTAATTTGATTAGTTGCTGAGGATTGTATGTAAGATGTAAACCTCTTGGTTGGTGCTCACAGGAAATCGATTGTCATTTATGGACTGTTGTTGAGTCATGGGCATAAATGGTGGCTAAAGTGTATGAAAAGATGAGCCAACTGTTTAAGCAGGCTAGGGCAGACAATGGTAAGGAGGTGATATATTTTGATTGCAATGTAGAAAACCCCTAAGGTATATGGGAGTGCAGACATGAGCTGCAGGTGATATAGGGGTGTGGCAAGAGAAGCCGCACTCAATAGTGAGAGAGATAGATGCTGCAGGACTGTATGTGAGAATAAGGTGGTTGAGTAGGAGTGGGGATACTCACTCAGACGAAGGGAAAAAGTGTCTGAGGAGTTGTATCATAGAGAGTACTTCTTATATAGTATTCACATGATAAGGTTAATGTGGAGTGAGGAAAGTAAAGAATGCAGGGACTACTGTATGTTGAGGGATGTGCGACCCTGATGTCAAGGGATGCGCAACCCTTGTTGTAATAAGTGGAGCAGCCGGAGAAAAATGCATAAGTGTATGTACATGTATGGTATGAATAAGAAAAGCTGAATAAAAAACATACAGTGAAAATGTACATTAGATATTCAACACTGACTGTGACTAATGTGACCCCTTGTCTGCCTTGAAGGCCTAATGGCACTAGTTACAAGTCTAGCCCATCATAGTGATGTTGTGTTGCTCTTCTGATAGATGAAGCCCAGAAGGCAACACATGAGTCCAGCACCAAGCTTGGTTCCAGGAAGATATACAGGTGTGTTGGAAGAGAGGAGACAGTAGCTAACTCTGGTGGCATGGTGGTATGAATTGTCATGAGCAGGTGTCCAAACTTCACGATCCTTGGCCTCATGATGAAGATGTGCCCTTGTTATTGCTGTCTGGCATTCTATCCATCAGCTCCCCCACTGCTGCCTCCTCATTTACTTGGTCTACCAGGAGGCTGTTCTGAGTTGTGCACTGGTCAGTTATGCACTGGAGGTGGTGGGGGGCCATGATCCTAGGGATGTTGTACAGTTGCGGGTTGGCGATTGGGCTAACACAGGACTATCCCAAGTAACTTCAGCATGTCACAATGCAATAAAATAAAAATAAAAACAGCCTCCCTCAGCTTCTCCCACCCATGGACATTCCAGCTTCATATCAAAGCCAATACTGATACCGTGAACAGTCTGGTGCTATGAGGGCCCAGGCCTGGGTTCATTTTGAGGGGCATGAGATTTTCCTATTAAAATCATTCTTCAAAAGAGAATAGTATTTGTTGGAGACCCAAATTGGTATGTGAGCCATGATTACATGTGGCATCGACACTGGTTGCTTCCATTGTCTATTCCTTCACCATGAGTTATTTGATAAGTTATTGTGTCTTCAAAATGTACTTCCTCCAGCTACTGTCAAATATGGTGTGCCTGCAAATCGATACAAGATACTGTGGGCAAATCTGACAAATAGCAAGTCTCCCACTGTGTTGTGTCCATGGTCTGCACACAGAAGAGCATTGTACAGAAGGAAGATGACTTCCATGCAAGTTTGAGGTATAAGGTGTTTTGATAGATGTGTATGACCAGAGCAGCGGGCTCTTAGGCTAGAACATGTAATAGAATGGATGAAGATGATATTAAGATGGCATAACTGGGATAGTGGTGGGCTCAGTGTAACGTAGAATCTGCGTGACTTGACTGATAGCTCATGGTAGCTGGGAGGTAGCTTGTACTCATAGTGGCCAGAAAGTAGCTTGAGATGAGGGGCTCTCCCCTAGCTCCTTAAATACAGTATTTCACGTATGTACATTGCTCCATCTCCTTGGCAGCATTTGCATAGCATAGTTTAGTGTGTTATAGATGTATTGTACTATGTGCTGCCAGATCGTTCTGGCATGCAGCTGTAAAGTAAGTAAGTAACCTAGATCATGCACCCAAAATTGTCAGTAGCCTGCTTGCAGGTCTTACATTGACACCAACTTGTTCAACTTGACCATCCAAACTTGAACAATCCCATCAGAGGAGTTGGTGGCAAACATGGTTCCAAGTGGGGACAGGGAAAGGCAGGTGATGGGGCCCTTTTGCAGTGACTGTGCAACATTCAAACCCCACAATTGCATGGTGTTGTCGATGCCAGGAGCCCAACAGGGGAGAACCTGACTGCAGTAATGCAGCATGTGTGCCCTTGGAACTGACAGATGCGTGTCCATGTCTGAGCATCCCAGACTTCACAGGTGTTGTTGTCAGCAATGGCCAGGTATGCCGAGTTGGGCAAGAAGGACAGTGGATCTCTAAGCCAGACTTTGCCCAGCCTGATTGTCATATGCTTTGCCCAAGTTTGTGCATCCCAAATGGTGGCATCTCTGTCCTTGGACCAAGACACTGCAAACTTGTTGTCTGGTGCTGTGGAAAATGCACTGAGCCATCCCAGTGGGTCATGCCACTCAATGCATGATCTGAATTCCATTTTGAAGACCCCAATGGATCTGCAGTCCAACACCACCACCAGCCGATCAGGGCTGATAAATGCCAATGATATTGCCATTCCAGGTATTTGGGGCACCTTTGTGGACCACTGAGGGGTGTTCATTGGCCAGATATAGACTGCACTTTCATAGTCTGCTGATGTGTAACCTTGCAGCTTACTCATCACATACATCTGCCTGACATCTATCCGATCCAACCCCTACATATGTCAGAGATACCTACATCAGGATATCACATGCCTCCTGTACATCATCATGTTACTATACCTCCCACCACCCACCTCATGCATTCCATCCCTCACCAAACAGTACTTAAGGCCACTAAATGACCATGGATTATCATCATCAGATCCCCACCTCTCATCTCCTCTGTATCCCTACCTACTATCAGTCTTCTTATCATTTGAGATACAGACAGTTGTCCCATTTAGTTGCCCTTCATCTGATCTTGCCACCTTTGAGTGTTCTGCATGCAAGCACATTTCCATGATGCTATAATTAGACCATCTATTGAGAATGCAATACATTCAAGTGTCCAGTATACATGCTGACTTGCAATCCAGTTGTTGTATCCCAGATTCTGACGGTTCCATCCCGTGAACCAGAGGCGATATGCATCCCATTGGGAGAGTATGCAACTGAATAAACAGTATCACCGTGGCCCACCATGACTCAGAGAGGGGCTCCTGTTGAAACATTCAATAACTGGACAGTATATTCTTCTGAACCAGATGCCAGTTGCCTTCCATCTGGAGAAAAGGCGATGCATGTACATGTGTCGACATGTCCTTCCAGCACACATATGCATGGACCCCATCTTTGCTCTTGTCCTTCCTTGACCTTGATGCCAGATTGTGATTTTGATCCATACACCTGTGATAAGTGAGACTCAATGGGCAGAAAGGGGATAATAGAGCGGTGAAACTGCAGGCACACCACGCTGATGGCCAGGTAGAATTCTTGCAGCATTCTCATGCAGTTACCAAGAATGCTCAGAATCTCAGTCTTAAAAGATGCCACATGCTATTTCTGACCAGCATTCTTTGTTAATGATAATTGATCCTGCAGAAGAATTGAGATAACTCACCTTCACTATATCCCATGCCAACTCCAGTGCAATCATCACCCTGCCCAATTCCCCCAACAAGCTCATCACCTCTAGCCAATTTAGCAGTTGATTCAAGCAGAATCCATTGAGTAAATCAAGTATCATGTTGTTAATATTGTAAGACCTGCAAGCAGGCTACTGATGATCTCAGCCATACATTTAGGTTACTTACTTACTTAGCAGCTGTGCACCAGAACAGTCTGGCAGCACATAGTATGATACAACTATAACATACTATACTACATCTATGCAAATGCTGCCAAGGAGATGTTGATGCACTGTATGTACCTAATACATCTTCATTCGGCTTCCTTTACCATTACCACAAACTACACACACATCACTTACATGCAACATATGTTTACTCACTTCCACTCCTCGGACTTCCTACAAAGTCCGAGCACTACCCACTCCACTCAATTCTCCAGGATGATGCACATCCCTCCCACTTAGGTAGTCATTGTACTTCACTCACCATCTCCACTCCAACTCTACCTACCTAACACTATATAAGATGGAACCCTACTATACACACTTCTCAGACGTCTTGCATATTGTCTGAGTAAGTTCTCCTCCACCACCATCACACTCCATTCTCACTTCACCTGCAGCATTTCTTACTACTGCATCATGGTGCCTACTGCATCCATGACTACCATCACCACTGCAGATATGCTGTCTGTTATCTCATCGCTGCTCAATGTTATCATCGTCACAACAGTCCTCATTGCCTGCCCATGCCTGCGCTCACAGGAGACAGAGCTCCAAGACAGAGCAACATACATACGTGAATACTGTATTTAAGGAGCTAGGGGTGTGCCCCTCCTCTCCAGTTACCAATGAGCTACTTTCCGGCCACTATGAGTATGAGCTACCTCCCAGCTACCACAAGCTATCAGTCGAGTCACACAGATTCTACGCTACACTGAGCCCACCGCTATCCCAGTCACGCCATCTTAATATCATTCTCATCCACTCTATTATGTCTTCTAGCCTAAGAGCCTGCTGCTCTGGTCATACACATCTATCTCACCTCAAACTTGTACAGAAGCCATCTGCATTCTGTACAATATGATGACCACTTGACAGGTGAGATGCCCAATAGTGACATGCACATTGCACGTGCACAGGAACATGACATGCAATTCAGCCTGGTAGATCACTGATATCTTTATTACAGACTGATGGGTCCCTGATCTAGCATATGTCTGGTGAGAGTGTCTTCAACATGCGCAGGCAGCACTCCATGAGTGACATGTGTTGGAGCACCATGTTGATGAAGAAGTTGAGGTTGGTACAATGGCTTGAGTCAACAAGGAAATCATGGAATGACAGATGAATCAGTTGAACAGATCCACCTCCAGTGTTGGAGACAATAATGATAGAGTGCAGGTCTTCAAGTGTCAAGTGGACAGTTCTCTCTTTTAAGCCAAGCAACAAATCCAGACTCTCAAGATCAAGTAAATCAAACAGCAGAACGATGGTCCCCAACACCATACGAAGCCTGTCCTGCTGCTTCTTGTTTACCTTGGGGGATGCTTCATGGAGGACTGTGAGGTACAACACATTGAGATAACGATGTGGAGACATATTGCTTGGCCTGATGTATGTGGATGCCACCATCTTGAGCTGATCTCTTGGGTCACCACCATGCCTGTCTCCAATGAAATTGGTGACTGTCACTGCAAAGATAAATGGTCCTGCTGATTGCTCAACCAGTTGAGCTAATTCTTCACTCCAAACCTTTGTGTGATACAGGAAAGCCCTTCTGTGAGATAGACACAAATCTGTGAGACATCCAATGGAATGCCATGCAGGGCAAGAGCATTGGTGTTGCCCATTAGGCCACTGTCATGGAACCCCTGCATGATGTTCATTACTGGTTGACTTGTGATCAAGAACTTGAGGGGTAAAATGCAGCCAGCATATACAGACAGAGCTAACAAGATCATGGATGCCACATTCTTTTCCTTGCACTCATCCAGGGCATTGATGATGACAAGACATGGCGGGATGGCTGTTGGAGTTAAGGTCAAATGCCCAACCCTGTACATGTGCTACTACTCTTCGTAACAGAGCTACATTACTTTTGTAGCAGAGTTACAACTCTACAGTAGTCATGACAGCTCTACATCATGCTAATAGCACTTCACTTAGACAAGGCCTGGTAGCTCAGTGGTTAGAGCACCCACCCAGAGTAAGGGAGGTCCTTGGTTCAAACCCAAGCCAAGTCACTATTTTGGCAATTGTGCTTTCTAACAATGGCCTCTTCAAGCATGGCAGCATGCAAGGGATTTATGATCAGCTTTTCCAGTTGCATTGAGACAAATGTATACTGCACATCAGGGTCCCTGTGCTGTATGGAAGGAAGATGGATTCCATGCAAGTTCGAAGTATTAGATGGTTTGATAGATGTGTATGACCCAAGCAGCAGACTCTTAGGCAAGAACACATAATAGAGTGGATGAAGATGATATTAAGAAGTTGAAACTGAGATAGCAGCGGGCTCAGCATAGCATAGAATCTGCGTGACTCGACTGATAGCTTGTAATAACTGGAAGGTAGCTCATACTCGTAGTGGCCAGAAAGTAGCTCGTAGGTAACTCGAGAGGAGGGGCACACCCCAGACTCCTTAAATATGGTATTTGTGTATGTACGTTGCTATGTCTCGGAGCTCTGTCTCCTTGGCAGTGTTCACGTAGTGTAGTATAGTATGTTATAGTCATATCGTACTATGTGCTGCCAGACCGTTCCAGCGTGTGGCTGCTAAGTTAAGTAAGTAACCTAGGTTGTGTGTCCAAAATCATCAGTAGCCTGCTTGCAGGTCTTACAGTGCATCACTTTGGATAGGTGCTCCTGGAATGATGGATTGAACAATGACAGCTGGTGTGCTATCATCAGGAATATCAAGGAGATGTTACTGCAGTCAGTGTCGTCCCTCAAACAGAAAAAGGATGCACCAAGCTTGTGAGTTTTGTTGAAGTGATTGGCAATGGTCTGCAATGGTAGACTTCCCCATTCCTGCCACTCCATCCAGCCAGAAAATCAGACCTTCTCAATTCCCTTCTGTTGCCAACATCTCAATGGTCTCAATGGTCTGTCTGTTGAACCAGCGACATATTGTGCAAAGGATCTCCATCCTGGTGTTTTGCACACATGACACTTGATTGCTTCCTTGGTCAAACCAGGCAGTGGGTGCATAGTGCAGCATTGGGGCACCTTGTCTGTGCTTCAGTTAACCTTGCACCAATATGGGAACAGAACACCTATGACTAGCCATCTGTAAGCACTATCAGTCTTTTATTTATAATATCCAGAAAGAGCATGAGCACTGCACAGAATACATGGCATGATGTGTTTCCTCTGCTTCCACACGGATGACATCTTCCATGTTGCCAAAACCTCCATGGATTTCTGTCCAGACATCCTGCGCACACATTTAGGAAATGTACAATGATGGTCATATGCTCCAACATACCTCACATGTGACCTCTGCTTCTTCATGCACAATGTGTTCTGTCTTGACAAAAATTCCCTGCATTTTCTGCCCCATGTCCTGTACACACATTTAACAAACATGCAAGGATGGTCCATATGCTCTGACACACCTCAACTCCAGTCTCTATTATCACTGTGGTCTCTACCTATTGCAAGAATTCAGGGATCACTCAAGTGGCTGATGACAATGAGGTTGCTACCAAGAAGCCATCGATGGACTGCCAGAGCTTCTGCACACACACACACACACACACACACAGCAATTTTAGCCACATCTCTATCTGCATTGAGAGCAAGAACTGGCAGCTGCCATTGCTTGACCCCCTCAAGAGTATCTCTTAAATTCTTGATCAAGCTATTTATCTCACATCAGCATTAAATACGACTGGCAAGATCACACAAGGGATGAGAACAAAGTCACCTAGACAACCTCTCTATGCACTCATGGAGCACAGGTGGACATGAATCAGGGTTTTCCAGACTCTGGAGCACACCAATGAGCTTGGTAAAAGATGACTTCAACTCAGCAACATTGACTTCATTTTCAGATGTTTTCTGTCTCGTACAGGTTGGCAGTAAGTGAAGTATTTGTAGCATTAGAGAGAGAAATCATGCCACACCTTGACAATGTCTACCACATTGAGAAGGCTGGCAGCTACAGACTGTAGAGGTGTGAACACCGCGCATACTTGCACCACAGACTGTAATATTGGAACAAGAATTGAAGGATGCGTGGCCTGCGGTTGCTCATGAGCAACGACATGTGTGACCTCAGGTGTCACCTCCACTACCTCAGGCGTTGCCTCCACTTCTGCATGAGTGGCAGTCTGCACATCCTCATGCATGGCCTCTGCCTCCGCATGGACGATGCTCTCTGTGTTGTCAAGACCTCTGAGCATTTCTGGTTGCATTTCCTGTGTCCACATTCAGTAAATGTAAGAGTACAGCCATGTACTCTGACACACCTCAATGACATCATCCATGGCCTCTGCATCCTCATGGCCAACAATGTGCACATCCTTGCACATTGCCTCTGGTTCTGCATGGGCAGTGGTGTGTATGGCTTGATGTGTGGCCTCTGCCTCCACATGGACAATATTTTCTGTATTGTCATGGCCCCCATGCATTTCCACCAGGATTTCCTGCACAGACATTCAACAAACATACCAAGGTGGCCATATGTTCCAACTGACCTCTGCTCTGGCCATTATTGTTACCATACTCTCTACCTGTTGCAAGCAATCAGGGATGGCCCAAGCAGCTGACAACAATGAGATTGCCTACCAAGAAACTGTCGAGGAGCTGTCTTAGCTCCTGCACACATGCCCCTATTTCCATTGTATGTCTACCTATGGGGAGAAAGCAAGGGTGTTTCCATCGTGGCTTCATCTGCTGAAGAGTGTTTGTTATAGTATTGATCGAGCTATTATCCCCTGTAGACATTAGAAAAGGCTGGCGAGGACACACAAGGGATGAGAGTAGGCTGGCCTGGACAATGTCTCTATGCACTCATGGAGTGTGGGTGGACATGAATCAGGGTTTTCCAGGGGGCCCCAGAGCATTTTGATGAGCATGGAGAAAGAAGTTTTCAAGTCTGCAATATCGGCTCTGTTCTTAGCTGCTTTCTGTCTTGCATGGGTGGGTGGTGGGTAAGGTACTTATGGGATTAGCGAAAGTACAGCACCCCACCTTGATTATTTCAGCCACATTGAGAAGCCACCAGCTGCAGATTGCAGAGGACCAAAAGCTGATGATGCTTCAATGGTGGCTTGTAGGACTGGCATGAGATCTGAGGGTCAGCGTGCCTTGACAAGATCCCTGATCTTCTTGCACACAGAGATGGGATGTAAAGATGGGCCAGACATCATCAAAAGAGGGAAGGGGGGCAGAGAGTATGCAAGTTACCACTGTTCAAAAGAGAAGGTGTGGGGTAGGCTGCTTATCAATGAGCTGAACAAACCCTGTGTCCATGGGCGTTAATGCCCAAATACAATGTATTGATGGATATACGGCTGTACACCAGATACAGAAAAAGCTGTATGAGACATCATAGGTGGGAGATATAAATGAGGTCCAGGTCTGTGAACCAACAAGACTTGGTCAACTGATGGATTTATGGTGAAGGCATGTTCTCCAGATATGAGGCACAGTCCCTGAAGTGAATTGTGGACAGTGCACCCAAGAGCAAGAAGGAGAGTCAAATGATCACAAGGCAACATGTGCAAAGCACAAGGATCAAGTGGCTCCTAGTTAGGTCAGCAACAATGCTTTGCATGAGCTTATCAGCACTTAAAGTCCGCTGGCAATATGGCCATTGTCCGTGCAAGCTCTGTCAGGATGTGCAAGTGGCCTCTGATTATGGCTCCACTCCACAACAATTGTCACACATATGATCTTCAGGGCACCCGGAAGTATCATAGATTGGGTATACAAGGCGCTTGGTATCAAATATACTTACGCTACCCACCTCTGGGATACCAGAGCAGTATGCACAAGGCTTTGCAGTGGGGAATGTGGCCAACTCTATCTGGTGTGGTGGCATGCACAATGTGATCACTACCAAAGTGCCAATTGCCTGGGCAAGTGCAAGCATCACACAGATGTGCAAGCAAGACAGTGTCTGATGCAAGGGTCAGCTGCTGCTACAAACAGCAAGTTCTGCAGGTGACGAGCCTGGAGCTGAATCATTCCAAGCTCTTGGATAGCATCAGGGGCCCCAAGCCACAACCACAAGCAAACACCCAGGTAAGGTCTGGCCAAACCAGCACATGAAACAGAAATCAGTGGTTGGCTGCTGTACATGATCACCATTGCCTTGGGCCAGGTAGTGTAACCCTTTGTATTACTCATCACACACATCCCACACTGGTCCGATCCTTCCCTCCTACATACGTCATTGCCACCTACATCAGATCTCCCCATTATCACATGTTTCTGAGACTCAGCACGAGGTCATACTGCCCGCTGCCCACCCACCTTATGCATGTGGACTGCCGCATGAGTAGTGAGATGTCTGGAACCCACGTGCGGCATGGGAACACTGAAGACAAAAAAGGGGACGATCAGACCAATATGAAACAAGATGGGTGACTGTATAGCAGAGTCTCTAGAGAAGATACAGGAGCAGCAGAAGGAAGCAAACAATGAAAAGGCCAGGAGAAAGGAGCTGCTCATCTGAGGGACTGATGTGAGAGACTTAAATATGGTACAGAATGTAGGAATGCATGAGCAGTGAGGCCAAAAGCATGTGCAGGAAACTAGCATGTGAAAATGGAGAGAAAAACAACATGATGCAATGAGGTGATGATGTATGTAGGTGGATGTATGTGTGATGTTGTCAGCAGATAGGAGGGGGATGAAACTTGTAGGTAAGCTGGGGGATTACACTCCTCCCCACTTTAAAACAAAAAAATAAAAAGCAAAAAATTGATCAAGCCAGGGCAATGCAACAATTCAGCCAGACATCAAGGACTGCAGTACTGATGAGGGAGTGAGTGGGAAGCCACCAGAGGTTTTCTAGGCCCCAGCCTTGCCACTGAACAAGGTATTGGTGACCACAGCCATGGCGGCATTTGTCTACAATCAAGTTGATGGTGTGGTTACTGTCGGCATCCAGACCAGGACAGGACAGTGCATTGGAGGGATTGGTGAGAGGGGTGGCAGATATGAAGGGTCACAGTGTGCTAGAGTGAAAGGTAGGAAAAATGTTAGAGTCAGTGGGAAGATCAAGGGTATAGGAACTTGTCTTGGGGTGTGCAATCAGAACCATGTAAGGGCTGTCATAGTGTGGCATGAATTTTGCTACATGTGAGGTGTCCTGGGCCTGGAATTTGTGGCGATGATTGTGAGTAGAGAGAAGAATGCAGTCACCAATGGAATAGCAAATTTCTGGGCTGTGGTGTTGATTAGTGAATTCCACTTGATGGAGCTTGGAAGCAAGGAGGTTGTCTTTAGCTTCAGAGAGGTCAAGGTCTAGGCATGCTAGGAAGTCATGGGCAGTGGAGGGAGGAGTAACAGGGGAGGAGGTGAGGGGTGGAATGAGCCGAGGCTCATGACTGAGGTGCAAACAGAAGGGGGTGAACCCTGTAGAGGTGTTGACCATAGACATGAGGTCAAAATGGATGCAAGGGAGGGCACATACCCAGTGGCATTGTTCACAGTTGACATGGAACTGGAGGCACTGGATGACAGTGTGGTTGGAGCATTTGCTGGCACTGTCAGTTTGGGGATGGAAAGCAGAGGACATGCAGAGTTTCACACTGGTGAGGGTGTGGAGCTTGCACCAGAAATGAGATATAAAGAGTTTGTCATGGTTGGACACAATGTCGAGCAGGAGACCATTTTTGCAGAACCAATGGTCGAAAAAGAGTCATGCAAAATCATGGGCAGTGATGTCAGTGTGGGTAGGTATAATATGGATGTTGGCGCCAAGGTGATCAGTCATGGTGATGATAGTGTTGTAACTGGAGTCTTCAGGTAAAGGGCCAATAAAATTGATGGCCACACTATTGCCACAATGATTGGGCACTGGGAGGGGATGAAGGGGCCCTGCAGGTTTAGAAGTCAGCAATTTATTGTGCTGGCAGGCAGAACAGGAAGGCACATAGCCCTGCTCGAGATCAGCATGCATGTTCAGCCAGTAATACCCAGATCAGAGTGTGGCATATGATTTGTCAAAACCAAAATGCCCAAGGGCATCATGGGCAAGGGTGAAGAGGTCTTGGTGGAGCATCTCAATGTGGGGAATGACAAGGCAATCATGTAGGTAAATGAGGCCATCACAGACCACAGTGGAGGGGGTGCTAGTGAGGTTGCAGAGTAGATGGACTGTGAAGGGGTTGGAGGAGTAGCCTGAGTGGATGTGATTGAGGAGGGAAATGTCAGAGGAGATGTGAAACAGGGCGGCAATAGTGGCAAGAGGAGGATAGTGATGCATGAGAGCAAGGGCAACAGCAGCCACAAGGGAAGTAGATGGCAAGGAAATGGAGACTGGGAGGTAAGAGAGAGCATGCTAAGAGCGGCCTATTGGATGGTCTTAGGGAAGGTCTCTATCAATACTCCTGGTAACTGGAGATTGGATACATGTTTGATATGCGTAATAGAAGTTTCTAGTAATGATGACAATTGGGATTAATGATATAGAAATGAGGATGATTCCACCAATGATGATACGAGGATCCAGAGTGACTAGTTTTAGGGTGACTTAGAGATCTTAGATTTAGTTCTTTAGAGGAGAAGATGGGTTTGTAGCGAGTGTAGATCAAGCACAGTATAGGAGAATCCCTAGATTGCAAAGTTGACAAGACTGGGGTTTTAAGACTGCCAGTCTGTCAACTACTTATACAAAACTGGAGATCTAAGTATAGTAAAGTTGCGCAGTATTGCGCAGTAAGTACGCGTCCATGTGATATAAGTGGCTCAGCCACAAACGCGAAACGAACATGAGATAAACAAAGGTAAATAATAGCGAGAAAAGAGAGTCCTTGCTAATTGTATAGTAACAGTCCTTAGCAAGTAAATGTTATAATAAATAAACAAAGAATGAGAAAAAGATAAGTCTATTATAGTACTTGGAGCTAAGCTCACACTTAAGTATGTAAATACTTAAGTACTATAATAGAGAAAAGAAAAGAGAGTCCTTACTAAGTAAAGTGGAGCTAAGCTCACACATGTAGTAATAATACTACGCTTTACTAGTAAGTAAGATAAAGAAAAAGGAAAGAAAGAAAAAAAGAAAATGCATTACAAGGTGCCAAAGCAAGTGCCTCGTAACAGAGCATCGGCCACAGTATTCTCAGGGCCCACAAGGTAATGAATATCAAAATCATATTGTGAATAGAATTCTTGCCACTGGCTCTGGTGGCAGGAGAGGTCACACTGTGTAAAGAATTGTTTGAGAGTCCAATGGTTGGTACAGACAGTGAAATGAGAGCCCAAAAGGTCGACACACCATTTTTTGAGAGCATGTATGATGGCAAGGAGTTCTTTTTTGTGAATGGGGTAGTTGAGCTCAGGGCCAGAGAGTTGGCCAGAGTCGAAGGCAATGGGACACACAGATTCCCAGGTGGGGCCCCAAGACAGGACAGCACTGGTTCACCACTCACTGGCATCACAAGTGACAAAGATATGGTTGTCACCAGGGTGGTTGTGGTCAATTGTGGTGAGGCAGTCACAACCAACAACAAGATGCTTGATGGCATCAAACACAGCATGGTGGGAGGCTGACCATGGAGGGAAACAGGTGTCAGCATCCTTTGTAGTCAAGGGGGTGAGGATATGGGTGTGCTCAGCGAGTTGGGGAAGAAAGGTGGCAATATAACAGACAAGACTGAGGAAAGCACTGATGTGTACTGGGCATGTATAAGAGAGGAATCTATAATCACAACCACAGTAAATGCTGAAGGGTGTGAGCTGTAAGATCCCCTAGACACCAATAGAGAGAGAGTTAGTAGATTAGGGTGAGAGACACGATAACGTGATGTGGCTGGGTGACAATATAGAGATATGGCAGAAACATGGCATGACAATGACAATGATGAAGACCCATAACACAATGCAGTGGAGAACGCAATGCAATGCAGTGGGGAACACAACACAATAGAGAATGCAACACAGTGGACAGTGGAGAACATAACACAATAGAGAACATGATGGAGAACACGATAGACACTCAGCGAAATTAATAGCATGACTTATGGGGTGCACACTTTTGTTCTGTGACTTGGATGGGAGAAAGGAAAACAAATTGTGGGCGGGAGAAATCTCTGTATTTTCGACAGATGATGTGCTATCTAAATACAAGCCTAGCTCCAAGACTGGGGCACAACAAAACACAACAGAAAATTTACAGTGTAGGGTCAATCATAGGGATATTTGAAATGAAGTGGAGTCTGTATGCGAGCAAATAAAGTATCATACTATAGCAGATGAGCAAAAAAAGGAATAGCACCGATCACACCAAATGCTGACTTCGTGACTCATGCCTCCATGGTTACTTTGGTGGGTCTAGACCATGCCTCAGCCTATTCATCCTATCCCTCATTGGCCGACCTGGTATTGTTTTCCAACACCTGCATGAATGCACAATTACAGCAACTGCAGATGATTTTTGCATGCAGCACATTAATGTCGCTGTGTTTGCCTGATGTCGCTGATGGTCATTTTTCTGGCATTACATGCACGTGATGCTCATCATCTCCTCCCAACTGAAATCTTGACTGTCCACAGTCAATGCAACCAGATGCAAGACACAGCCAGAAGGGATGACTCATGGGGGTAAGGGTGCAGTTGTAATGAATGAACAAGCAGATGAGGAGGAGTGTCAAGGGGTGGATATATGGGTGGGCATAGGGATGCTCTCCAAGGCACAGTGAGGCACGACACAGACGAAGTGGGTACAGGATTAGCAGCGCATGAATGTGGGGAGCTGACGTCAGAAAAGGGGCAGGGCACGACTGGGCAAGGATGGGGTGCAGAGGAATGGTGAGAGTAGATGAGACTCAGGGATGAGTGAACTGGAGGGATACTGGAGCACAGAAACAGGAATGAGCAGCCAAAGTAGAGTAGGGGTACAGAGACAAAAAGAGATGAGAGGAGGCAAGAGGGAGATTTTTTTTTTTTTTTTTTGAAAGTGTAGGCTT
>QLPN01007834.1:0-10983 GCA_003314395.1 Albatrellus ellisii
GCTCACACTCTAGTATGTAAATACTAAAGTACTATAAAGAAAGATGAGTCCTTACTAAGTAAAGTGGAGCTAAGCTCACACTTGTAGTAATACTACACTTTACTAGTAAGTAAAATAAGAGAAAAAGAAAAAGAAAACTGCTGTTATGAGGTGCCAAAGCAAGTGCCTCATAACACCACTCAGTCGAGAACTGTTGGATGTTGCATGGGATGCCAGATGATGTGAAGGCCAGGCTGGATAAAAGGAAGGAAAAGGACAAGGATAGCAGTGGATTGGATGCTAAAACCAGTTTACATACCTTGTCATCTTCTTCCTCTGCCTTCATATTTGATGTGTGCTACTATGTTGGGGGATCTGGCACATGGATGCTGGATTTGGGCTGTACAGACCATATCACACTGCACAAAAGTGACATCTCCACATATACAGATGTCTCATTCTATTCTGTCACCATTGGAAATGGCTCAACCACTCCTTGCCTCAGAAAATGAACATGCATTTGACAACACATACTGCTGGACAACATTGTGGTCTCTCTGTCCATTTCTGATGTCCTACATGTCCCAGGAGCCTCTGGTCAATTTCTCTCTGTTAGCAAACTCAACTGCCTGGGTTTTCAGATCACATATGAGAACAGCTCTTGCTCCATGTCTAAGGATGGTTGGCTCTTCAGTGTTGGGCACTGTCAGGATCAACAAGCCTATGATGGGCACTTGTAGCATGAGTCCACCAACTCCCAATGTATCCCTGCCTCCTTAAGAGGACTTAATAGGAGCTGCCTTGGATCTAGGCCAAGGGGTGAGAGAACTCAGCCATAGAAGAAGGGATGAACTAGCTGTAACAAGCTGGAGTCTATTCATCTAGCTACCTCACTACTTATAGTACTATGGATCACACACAGACGAGGCACAGTACATGAGGGGAGGTTGACAGTAACTAGAAGTGCAGCAAGTGTGAGACTACTGCTGACAGATGTGCAGCATCTGTGAGAACCACTACCCATGAGGCAGTAAGGACTGTGATAAGATAGAGGATTTGATGTAGATCAGATAAGATGGAAAGATAAGATGATCTAATCTAATCATATCAAAAGTAAAACATAAAAGAAAGTAAAGAAAAGAAATAATAATGGCAGGGAATAAAGTCAGGGATAGGAGTCTGACAGGCACCTATGTGATGGGACCTATTGGGTTGACCTCACCACCACTGCTGGACTGCATTCCATTACCTCTCCCTCCATCCACCTATGGCACAAGCATCTTGGTCACCTGTCAGAAGCTGTGGTTAGTTGTATCCACCCCTCAAAACTCACTGGCTTCATGCCCCCTGTGGGCTCCTCTCCATCTTCTCCCTGTCTGGGTTGTCTTTTGGGGAAGCTTTGTCACTCCCCATTCCATCTCTCTCACACATGTGCCACTGAAGTGCTTGGCCTCATCCATTCCAACCTGGTCAGGCTTGTTGGCATGGCATCTGTTGGGTCTGGTAGCTTGTACTTTGCTACCTTCTTAGACAATTTCTCCAGGTTCAGTGTCATCTATCCCCTTTGGCACAAAGACCAATTGTCAGTAGTCCTTGACCACTACCTTGCCTCCATCCACATCCTCTTTGGTTGCTGGCCCCTCACACTGATGAGCATCATGTGCACAAAATGACCATCAGTGACATTGGGTGAACACAGTGACATTAATGCACCACATGCAACAATCATCTGCAGTTGCATCAATTGCACATTTGCTTAGGTGTCAGAATACAGTACTGGGTTTGGCCAACAATGAGCAGGACTGATAGGACAAATAGGCTGGGTCCAGACCTGCCAAAGTAACCATGGAGTCATGAGTCATGAAGTCATCATTTGGTGCAATCAACACCTTTCCTCTTTTGCTCATCCATTATAGTATGATACTTTATTCACTCATGTCCAGACTCTGTCTCATTTCAAATATCCCTATGATCAACCCTACATTGTAAATTTTCTGTTTTGTTTTGTTGTGCTCCAGCCTTGGAGCTAGACTTGTATTTTGATGGTGCATTGTCAGCCAGAACAGTAGATTTCCCCCACCCATGATTTGTCTCCCATCCCCAGTCCAAGTCAGTTTGCAAAAAGCACATTCTGCTCCTCCCTCCACATATCTCAAAGTCAAGAAAGTGCATGTACCCTATAGGTTGTGTTTATTATTGCATTGCATTGCATTGCATTCAATATTGCATCACATCACATTCTATATTGTGTTGTGTTGAGTCTCTATTGCATTGGGTCAAGTCTCTATTGCATTGTGTCACATTATCTATCATTCCCATTGCAGAGCTTACAGTGTCACATTTCTGTCATATTTCCTCATTGTCACCCAATTGCATCACATTGTTGTTGATTTTTGGCTATCTTAGGCTGCTGGACTTACCCTTACACACTCTTATTTCTTTTTTTCTTTATGGTTTGAGCTCCTCTTCAACTCTATCTTGCTCTTACTATATCTTCTTTAACTCATCATCTTCTCACCTTAGCACTTCTGCATGTTGCTGAGGTGAGTATCTCTTCTACTCTCTCAGTTCTCTTCTGACATACCTGCTCTATGCAGCTCTCTCTTTCTTCTGTGTACCCTCTACCCTCTGGTACACATCTCCTCTTATCTTACAGGCCTTATCTACCTCTCTAGTCATGTATGACATCTGGACTATGGTCCCCTTCTAGCTTCAACTACATCCTACAAGGCTATCTCTGTCTCAAAACAAGCTGTTCACCATTTATGATATTGCCCATCTTTCAACAATTGTCACCTTATTTGTACTAAACTACTAAATCTCTCCCTGTTGGTGTCTAGAGGATCTTATGATTTGCACCCCTCAGCAATTGTTGTCATTGTGATTGTAGATTATGCCATCACTCTGACACAGCACATATCAATGCTCTGCTCTGATCACAGGGGGGAGTATGTCAATACCAAGGTCACAAACCTGCTTCTAGACTGTTGCATTGCCCACCATAAGACAGTGCCTTATTTGCCACAGCAGAATGGCAGGATGAAATACTGGAACTGAACAGTCCTTGATAGAGTGCTCTCACTCCTCCATTGCACTGGGCTTTCCCCTGGTTTCTGGGAATATGCTGTGTGGACTGCAGTCCACACATATAACCTCTCTCCTGTCCAGCAGTTGGGCTGGCAAATGCCTCACTCCCTCTGGTCACCTACCACCTCTCCTCTGTATGTCTCCCACCTTCATGTTTTCAGATGCTGCACTGGGGTGAAGACTCCAGACCATCAGTGCTCAAAGCTTGACACCAGGGCTTGACCTCTTACCTTCATTGGCTATGAGGCTGGCACCAAGGGCTGGGTTTTCTGGGACAAGGTGTCCTGGAAGGTGATTGTCAGTCAGGACACAATCTTTGAGGAAAATGTATTTCCTGCCATTGAGTCCATCTCCTCTCCCACTGTGCATGACCTTTTTCCTCCAGCACTTCCAGCACCACCCCCTGATGACAATGACAGTGAGTCCTCAGATGATGATGACTCTGGTGACAATGCTGATGCAAATGTTGACACACCTGCTCATGAGCTCCCTGTGGCACCTGTGAATGCACATGCCATTGCTCTGCCTGTGCCACAAGCAGAGCTCACCACAGCTCCCAACCTCCCGGTGCCTGGGGATCCCCCTGTTACTCCTCCTCAGGCCAGCATATCAGCTGTCATTCCTCTGCATGGGTGGGCTCATTTCATTGCCTGTGCTGATGATGTGCCACCACCAGTACTGCTACAATGGGAGGATTGCACTCCATCTGCTCACCATGAGCCTCATGTTGTCTTTGTGGATGATGCTGCACCTATTTTATGCTGCTCCCAACATATTGGGTGGTGTCCCACTCATTTTGGCAACAGCTCTTACAGTCCATGTGCCTTCATGGACATCCTCAGCAGGGGGGGGTCTGACAGCAATGATGTGTTCACAATGCCTCAAGGTGGCCTTCAATCTCCACCATTCTCTCTCACACTATCTCACATGGCCTGCTCACTCTGAAGCAGGCACTTTCTGGTGCTGACGGTGGCTCCTGGCATTCCACATGCAATGAGGAACTCACTTCATGGCATGACCTTCACACCTGGGACCTAGTTGATCTTCCACCATAGCATAACCTTGTAGGGAACAAGTGGGTCTTTAAGCAGAAGGCTGATGGGCAATACAAGGCATGTCTTGTTGCAAAGGGATACACTCAAGTTCATGGTATCAACTATACTGAGATGTTCTCCCCAGTTGCATGTTTCAAGTCTCTTTGTGTGCTCCTAGCCATAGCTGCCCTTGAAGACTGGGAAGTCCACTCCATGGATGTCAAATCTGTGTTCCTGAATGGTGACTTAGATGAGGAGATATATATGGATCAACCACACAGATTCATTGTTCCAGGGACAGAAGGGAAGGTATGCCACCTCATGAAGGCCATCTATGGCTTGAAACAGGTGTTGTACCAATGGCATCACAAGATGCATGGCTCACTACTCAACTGATGTGAGCATGTCATGTGCAAGAAGGGAACTGAAAATAGTTCTTATCTTGTACTGTATCAATGCAGGCTACTCATACTGAATACAGTAGCACATGGACCATAGAAGTATGAACAACAAAAGTGTGTAAGTATATATATGCATGTATGTGTGTGTGTACAGTAACCAGTCGAAAAAGGAAGGAGGTGATTAGTCAGCATATGATCGTCAACATCCCCCCATACTGGGAACACACTATACAAGTCCAAGACCAGAGTGGTGAAGAGAAAGGAGAGGGAGAGATAGAGGTTTTGCCAGAATATCAGCAGTAATAGAGGATGAGGGGAGATGTTGGACAGAAATGGCATTGGAAGAGAGACATTTGCAAATGTAATGTCTATGTGTTTTGTCCCACAAGTGATGATGGGATTAGTGGCTATGTTGATAGAACCTTTGTTGTCCCCATATAATAGCAAAGGAAAGGAGAAACCAAAACTGATCTCCTGAAACAATGAAGACAACCACATCCCTTGCATGGCAGCTTGGGATAGTGACATATACTCCACTTCTGTTGATGAGAGTGAAACTATGTGTTGCTTCCTTGAAGACCAAGCAATGGCTCCACCTCCCAACAGGAACATGTATGCCCCAACCAATTTCCTATTGTCTTGATCAGCTGCCCAATCAGAGTCCAAGTAACCAACCACACCTGTTCCTTGGCTACTGTCATACCATATGTGCAAGGGGATAGTGCCTTTGAGATACTGCAGAATATGTCATGTGAGGGTTAGGTGAGCAGGTAGTGGATTGGAGAGGAACTGTGATAGCTTCATGATGGCAAAGGTGATATCAGGCCTTGAGACAATGGCTGCATAAAGCAGAGACCCTATTAGTTGTTGATAGTCACTGTGGAGTGAATGCGGGGCAGTGTAGCCAGCATCGGCTTTAGTGGGTGTAGCACCTGGGGGCAGAGGTGTTGTCATTGCATTGCAGTCTTCTAGATGAAAGTGGTCAAGGAGATCACCAATATATGCTTCTTGATCAATGTTGAGGGGATGTTCGGAGTGATCACATGTAATGTGGAGACCCAGGTATGATTTGATTTCCCCCAGATCCATCATATCAAAAATGGACTTCAGCATGATCTTACAATGTTCTACCCTCCTCAAGTGATCCTCCCAGGATGGTGATGTCATTGATGTATAGGATGATGATGAGAGGTTGAGAAGAGGAAGTGGGAATGTAGATGCCAGAGTCAGAAAGGGTACAGGTGAAGGATAGGTTGAGCAGGGCACCATGCATTTTGTGATGCCATTGGCATGATGCTTGCTTCAAGCCATAGATGGCTTTTGATAAACAGCATACTTTCCCTTCTGTTCCTGGGACTATGAATCCATGTGGTTGATTGATGTAAATTTCTTCATTGAGGTCAGCATTCAAGAATGCAGATTTGATGTCCATAGAGTGGACCTCCCAGTCTTCTAGAGTGGCTATAGTGAGCAGCACACAGAGTGACTCAATGTGTGCAACAGGGGAGAATGTCTCAGTGTAATCAACACCATGAATTTGGGTATAACCCTTTGTGATGAGGTGTGCCTTGTAGTGGCTGTCAGCCTTCTGCTTGAACACCCACTTGTTTTCTATGAGGTTGCATCCTGGTGGGAGGTCAACAAGGTCCCAGGTGTGGAGTTTTCATAATGATGCAAGTTCTTCATGGCAAGCAGAGTGCCAAGGATCACTATCAGCACTGAAGAGCACCTGTTTGAAAGTGAGTGGATTGTGTGAAACAGCATGGGAGAGATTGAAGGTCCACCTTGTGGCATCATGAAGACATTGTCACTGTCAGACCCCCCCTCACCAAGAAGGTGCATGGACCATAGGAGCTGTCAACAAAACAAGTGGGGTGACACCCAACACACTGAGAGTGATGCAGAGCAGGTGCGTTGTCATCCAATAACACTATGTGGGGCTCATGGCAAACAGGCAGGGAGCAGCCCTGCCACTGCAGCAATGAGGGAGGAGGTGCATCATCCACTTGGGCAATGTGACAGGCACAGATGTGTGGAGGGATGATGGCCAGAGTGGAGGACCTGGGTGGAGTGACAGGATCACACATGGCAACCAGAGGTAGGTCCAGCTCATACATGGGCAAAACAACCAAAGGCATATTGGGCAGAACTGCCACTGGGACATTGCCAGCAATGACAGGAGGCACAGCAGAGAGTGCACCAGTGTCCAGGCCAGGATGATCATCAGTGTCAGAGCAAGCATTGCTGGAGGAGCTGTCATCATCATCAATGCTGACAGGAGGAGGAGTGGGTGGCAGAAAAAGATCATGCATGGTAGGACAAGAGATAGCCTTGACTACTGGGAACATGCCTTCCTCAAACATGGCATTGCAACTGATGACTGTTTTCCATGGCTGACTGTCCCAGAAAACCCAGCCCTTAGTGCCAGTTTCATACCCAACAAAGATGAGGGGCTGAGACCACATGTCCAGCTTTGAGCACTGATGGTTGGGAACTTTCACCCAGGTGTGGCATCTGAACACATGGAGGTGGGACACATCAGGAGGGGAAGCATCAGGCACCCAGAGAGAGAGGGCACTTGCCAGCCCAGTGAATTAGTGGGGGATAGGTTATAGGTGTGCATGGTGGTCCTGACAGTGTGCTCCCAGAATCCCAGAGAGAGACTGGAGCAGTGGAGAAGGGATAACATGTGATTGAGGATCATATGATTCCACCTCTCAGCACAGCTGTTTTGCTGAGGTGAATAGGGCATGGCATGCTGATGAGTGATACCCTGGGCAGCAAGGATGTCAGTGACTTTAGCATTAATGTATTTACCACCACAGTCAGAGTGCAGGGTGAGTGGCCAATGACCAAAGAGGGTGTGAATGCACACAAGATAGTGTTCCAGGACCAGGGAGAGTTGGTCTTTGGTCTTTGGGGGATACACAATGTCAAAGCCAGTATGATCATCCAGGAAAGTTGTGAAGGATACATTCCCAGAGCCAACAGATGTGGTGCCTGTCAGGCCACTATTATTTTCCTTATTTTTCTCTTCATTTTCCTCTATTTTCTCATGTCTTTATCATCATAGATCTTACAATCGCTCCTGATCTATCAAAGCAATTCACATGGTCATACATTCCATCTCTTTGTATTTATCAGCCAATGACGTGTATGTTGTCTGATCTCTGATCAGCCCATTCTATATTTAGTTATGACTCACTCTTCTCACACTTACTGCACATGGTCACCAATCCTTCTCACACCTGCTGTGGAGTATCACCAATCACTCTCACAGTCACTGCAGAGCCTCAGTCAGCACTAACATGTCCCTTCTATTATTAGATATGACATCATTACTATAGTTTCTCATTCTCCAGCCCTATACTGTACTGCATGGTCTGTGCATGCTCTAGGGTACTATATATACACAAGACTCCTAGCAGTTTATTCCCCAGTTCTGATCATCTGGGATATCTGCTAGGTACAGTAGTCTTCTAGCATTCTCTTGTCTTACTCTTACTGATTATATATCTGGGATATCCACTAGTCTAAGTGCAATTGTCCTTTTGTTGTTTTAGCTCTTTCCTCATTTGTTTGGCTTTGACACAGTGTCAGCCTCACAATCGATCAGAACTCCCCCCCTGCCACACCTTTCCTCTCCCCCCCTTTCCTGCAGACAGGTGTCTTCACCTCCAATTTGTCTGCAATCCATTCTACACCATAGGCTTCATTTGCAAACCCAAACACAATGATATGTACTGTGCTGGGCTGAAGGAGAAAACAAACCACAACCACAGCAATTGCTGGAGGGTGCAAGCCATAAGGTTCTCTAGACACCAAAGTAGAGAGGATTAGTAGTTAAGGGCAATGAGTGTGATAGTGCGACTCGACTAGAGCAATAAGGGGAATGTGATGTGACATGAAGGAGAGCACAGTAGAGACCCCAACATAATGGGACAAAATGCTACACCATAGAGAATGCAACACAGCACAATGCAATGGAGAACATAATGCAATGATAGATGCAACTTATGGGGAATGCGCACTTTTCTTGATAAGAAGATGCATGGAGGGAAGATCTAAATGCACCTTTTAATTATTGACTCAGATGGGGAGGAGAAGTCAAATCATGGGCAGGGGAAATCTGGTGTCCTCTGAGGGATGATGCACTATCTAAATACAAGTCTAGCTCCAAGGCTGGAGCACAACAAAACACAACAGAAAATTTACAGTGCAGGGTCGATCATAAAGTGAAGTGGAGTCTGGGTGCTATACAGATGAGTGAAATAGGAAAGGCATCGATCGCACCAATTGCTGACTTCATGACTTGTGACTCCATGGACTGCATCTTGGCCTGTACAGCTCATGAATCCTGTTCCTCATCAGCTGACCCCAGTCCTACAGTCCAATGCCTAACAAATGCATGATTGATGCTGCTATGGCTGATTGTCATGTGTGGCACATTTATCTGTGTGGTGTGTTTATATCACTGTGCTCACCTGGCTGATTGTTGCATGCTGCACGTTTGTATTGCTGTGTTTGCCTGATGTTGCTGATGGTCATTTTCCAGCTTTATGTGTGTGTGATGCTCATCAGCAAACAAGACCACTTTCACCACTCTCAACTTTTTCCTCACCCTCCTCTTGCTTGTTGTCATCACTGCAAGTGGCAAAAACATGAGAGTGAGTGTATCTGCAGCTTGTGGACTAAAGTATACATCCCCTGCTCACCTGCTTCCACCCTCCAACTCATTGTTGGATCTTATAGTGTTCACCCCATACACCTCCACCTCTCACCCAGCGACCTCCTCCACTGCGTGCACATGGTGGACACTCGGAGTAAAGAGATCGATACACAATCATGGATGTTCTGGGAGGAGCACTTTCAATCAGATGATTCCTGGGAACTTGGTGGGTCTTCTGACAGCTCAGGGACTGCCTGTCCCTTCTACACACCACCTTCATCCCCATCACACCTGCTCTAGGACAGAGCAACTTTTAGACAAAGGTTTAGATGTCAATTTCTACTCTCTCCTTCCAGTCACCTGCCCTTCCACCACTCACCTCCATCTTTGCTGTCACCTTCTAGCTTGGCATGCATGCATCATCATACAGTGTCGAAGTGAACCTTTGACAAACTACAAGTGTTTTCCCCTTTGGATTTTCTCAGATCCTAGGTCCAAATGTTGGAGAAATCAAGACAGGAGATACTGAATCAAGTATCCTCCTTCTCTTTTCAGGGAGTTGTTGTACCAGTATTACAATGACCTTCTCTCGTCCCTCCTCCCATTCTCCTAGAGTTATGAGCTAATCCTGATCGCACCTTCCACATCAATCCCCATCATCATTTCACTTCATACATTGCAGGGGGCCCCACAATGTCTACATACTAGCATAGACATATTGTTCTTCAAGATCCTCATTGTTTTCTTGTTTGTCTGTCTTATCATCCATGCATTTTATTAAAAATATAGTGCTTCTGTTTTATGACTGAGTGTGCCATCAACTTGACATCACTCAATTACAGAAGTACAGGAACACTCATTGAAATCATCTGACAAATAATTGATCAAACTGTTGCAAGACAATCAGTGGAACACTTGGAGCAGGAGACAACCATCACCTCCACAACACAGAGAAGACAGCAAAGAGCCGGAATCTCACTCAAGGAATCAATTTGTGAGTTTAGGAGATCAAGAACCATTGATGTCACAGTGCTTAGAATCTGAAATCAACAGTCTTGGTACAGCCTTAGCAGCAACTCTAGTACCTCCATCTGCTCCATCTGCTCCTATGGATCAAGAGCACAAACCACCAACTTTTGGGGAGATGATGAAGATAATTGAGAGTCAACAGAAGCTGTTAGCACAGCAACAGGAAGTGATGACAAACCTGATGAACCATCTAGCATCAGGAGAAGGAGGTTCCTCTTCTGGGCACAGAACAGGCCTCCCACCCCAGGTCCACCTCCCCAAGGTTTGCATCACAGAACCAACTCCCTTTGATGGTGACAAAAAGAAGTTCCAATCTTATTTGGACCAAATTTACCTTGTCCTTTGAGCACACCCTGAATATCAAGATGAAGACAAGGTAACCATTATATTGTTGTACATCAAAGGAGGATACACAGAAGAGTGGAAAAAGGGAGTTCTACAAGAAATTGAGGCACAGCAAGTAGAACCCCTCAAATATGACAAACTGTTCAAGAACCTCTGATGATGATGAAGATAACCTTCAGAGATCATAATGAAGAACAGACAGCACAGCAGAAGCTGATTACAATCTCACAGGGGAGTCATCACATAGAGGAATACATCACTGAATTTCTTGTTAAACATCAGTGTGCTGAGACATACTTTATTTGGCTTTACCTATACTACTTATGAACTACACATGTACATTGACACCACGGACTACTTACCACATCTCTGAGGCCTCTCACTCCACCCACACCTCCAGAATGATGCATGTCCCCTCGCATTAGGCAGTTATTGTACT
>QLPN01007841.1:0-11310 GCA_003314395.1 Albatrellus ellisii
CACCCACCCTCCAGGCTCATCACCTCACCTCAATTTAAGTCACAGCTTGTCCGTCCTCTAAAGTCGATCTAGCAGGCACTAACTCATCAAAAATGGTGCGTGCAGTAGGAAAAAAGCCCGCTCTGGAAGTTCGTTGGGTTGGTCAGTAGGTTGTAATATCGAACCCAAGCACGACTATCAGCAGCAAGACAGACGCACAGGAATTGGACTATACTTTTATAAAGTACTTGATCGTCACCGAATGCACTTACTCCTGCATTAGATAGCAGAAGATCTTAGCTGTACATTCGTTGTCCTCGAATTTAATTAGAAAAACAAGACCAAAACAAACATGTGTCCATGATTGTACATGACAATGCTCTTCCACTTTTCGTAGATTTGCCGAACAACCTGCAGATGCAAGTGCCTGTTACGCATCGTAGTTAATTATCACTTTCCGCCTCACTGACTTGAACTTGCAGTATTCTCTTCATGAAGACTGGCTATGTCCTATGCATTTCACATCCCGTCTCGTCAATCAATGCTTCTATGGAGAAAGCCCCATAGATGTCATGCGTGCACCAAATTCCTGAGAAGAGTATGACTCTGAGATCCCTCTGTTCGCTAGGAAAAGCTCGCAGTTGGACGGAGAGCTTTTGCGAGGGCTAACTAAGCTGGCACGTGAGTGTGAAGCATGCCTCCAGCGCGATTCTGAAGCCGAAGGGTTTTCGTCTTATCACATCGGGCAGGCAGCGAGATCTCCTTGACCTCACCCTTGCTTCACGTTACATCACAGTAGCCTTTGCGATCCACCCCCTTCCCTTTTCTCAAGACATTAGCGCTTTCGCGCGGTAGTGCTTCGATCCCCAAAAGTCTTCAGGTTTTCGGACATCTCCGCCCGTTGGCAGCCTTTCCCCTAATCGTTGCGAGGCGTGGTGGCCACGTGACCCCAAAATGTGGCCCGAAAATTCTCCCTCCATCCATACTCTGTAAGTTACGAGTGCACTTCACAACTAGTTTATACCTAAGAGAAGATCTCACACCTAAGTGCCCTTCGTTAACTGGCCGACAACAGATGAATCCGTGCCAGCACCACCGCCGCGGACGGTCATACAGAATCGCTGGCAGCTTGCAGCTGGAAAGAGTTCATCGCAAAACTAAGCTTACATATACAACCACAACCACAACTACAACCTGTAATGTTGAGTCGTTGACTGCTTCCCGACACCCGCACGTGGTTGTTCATGAGGGTTTGGACTTGGTACTTCCTACAGAAATATATCATATTGGCACCACCCTAGATTGCGAACGTCCAAACGCCGCTTTGAAGTTTCAAGGTAAGGGAGTGCCATTATAAGGCGCAAGGGTCCAATACTGTACAAGTGAAACTATATGGCACAGTGCGCATGTCGAGGCACAGCTAACACGTCAAAGCCAACACGTCGAAACCTGGCTGATTAACAAAATCCAGCAATGGCAGGACACCCGAAGCCAACGTTGTTGCCGCACCTACACTCATTGCGAAAAGACTGCATAGCCATGCTCGATAACCGGGGGTCGAGTGATGTGAGCAAAAAAAGAAAGAAAAAAAATATAGATAGTGTCCGCAGAGAAGGATAAGGGAATAAAGGAAAGGCTCATTGAATGAGAGGGGGGCTATACCGCCAATGGCACTTCCCCACTGGCAGGCTCGCTTTTGGCTAACAAAAGAACACAGAAACGCAGATAAAAAGAATTCGGATTGCGGAACATCGCTAAGATATACTCAGCCAGATCCACGCAAACAAGAATCACTTTAAAAAGTGCTCCTTTCCTGCTGCTATACAGTAAAAGGTCCACCCCAAGTGCAGTCATAGACACAGTACCAATCTGTCAGCTAGAAGAGGAAAACACAAAGCTGCTCTGCAAGAACGAGGGGCTCCATCAACAGCTCCAGATCTTGAGCCAATAGACATCCCATGTCCCCAAGGACTCCCGCTCCAACACCTTGTCTCGTAGTTATAATCTGCCAGTCGAAGATTACCCAGAATGAAACGTTGGAAGTGGAAGGATGTCGACGAGGTATATCTGGTCCATTGTGCTAGCTCCCAGGCCACAGCATTGGCCGCAGAGCTTCAGCACAACGTTCAGCCCCCAACGCGTCGACAGCAACCAGGCAACATCAGACGAACATCGCCGGGCAATCAATGGAGCCTCTGCACTTGCTCTCGTCCACATTGAATGGCCACGGCCTGTGTGGACCACAGTACCTGCCTGCCAACCATGGGAGGTTGAAGATGAAGATGATTATCACATCATTCGTCGCGCTGCAGCCTTCCTATCTTGGCACATCTGTCACGTGAGTGACCTCATCTTTTATCACGGTCATCCACGACCTCTTATCCTTTTTTCGTTTCTCGTTGTACTTCCATCCAATCCCAAGTACGGAGCGTGCTTCGGTCACACTATTTCGTATTTTGTGCGGCTGAACTATGATGGCGGGATAACAGAAACACAGCATGATATCAATCCTTTCTGAGCTCTCTGATAAGCGCCTATCGGATAGGCTGTGTCTTTACTGGCCGTCCCACCTCGGATTCACTGCCAGATTCGCCAATCCCAACACTGAGCGGGCACCTCCTGTACAACTCCTGCAGCCCCCGGGCCAGGCATGCATCTTAGCGTACTGTAGAATAAACTTGCATCACATTAAGCTATAGAATTGCAAAATCACTTTGTCATGAAGTCGGATGCTTTCATGTATATTGTCTCGAGCGTAAGGTGAGTACTAGTAGTGTTTTTGAAGTAACAAGCTCTATCCCCGTCCGTTAGTCTTGGGTACTGATGTCCACAGAGCCAGAGTCATTTAGGCACGTCGCTTCCAGGACGTGAAGCCAAGTTCAGCAGCCACAACCTGATCGGATTCTCGCATTGTGGCTACCAGCTGGCCCTTTAGTAAGTCACACTTCCCTGAGACCTTTTGCATACCTAGTATCCATAGGAACAAGGGTATGCGACTTCAAGCTCACCGTGAGCACCATATTCATTATTATGTAATGACGTAAGTAATGGACAACGACTTCTATGTGTTTTCAACTTGAGGTTGCCGCTCAGGCTGGCTTTTCGCAGGCCTTCAAGTTGCCAGCGGATAGTCTGGGTCGACCTACTATCATCGCGCAAATTGCAGGGCTTTGCTCATCATCGTGTTGTTGACTTTCACAAATTCGCAACTGAGGCGTGAAGAAGCGAAAGGATATCTGATTGGAGGTACAGCACGGATCTACATATGGCTTGCAGCTATGTTCCATTGCCACTCTGCTGATCAGTCGACCACATTAGAAAGACCGTGGATTTGCGCCGAAGAAATAGTACAAGGAGGTGGGAATTCATTCATCGCCAATACCACACATAAACTTCGTATTGTGGAGCGACCGGTAACAGTTCTTGGCTTCTGATATTAGCCGTGGTAATAGTTGGAGCCCGTGTGGCCTCTGCTCGCGCTCCACTTTTCCTTTTCTGTCTCTCTGTCTCTCCCTGTCATCATGTCATCTCTCAAGCAGCAAGCGTCTTTGGAAGAGGTTTTTCTGCCCACTCTTGAAGCCGCAGATGCAGGGCATCATGGCTATGCACCAGTGGGCGAGTTCCACGACGTGCGACCCGGCTCGAACGACGGTGTGCATGGTGACACCGCCGGTCCTCACGACTTCCAGTCAGACAAAGAGTCGACCACCACTTCAACCAACACTGAGGACGAATTTGACTGGGAGGCGGACGATGACAGCACAAGCGTACGCGCACACAACCGGGAGGACGCAACAATGGCCAAAGCGAGGCGTGGCCAGTTCGTCTGGCTCGCATTCATGCGGCTTTCCCGCCCTCTTCGAACCCTCATTGTTGGTATATTGGGCGTCGCCATACTCATCATTCCATTCTTGGTGGTGTATCTGCGCTTCAAACAGAGTCCAGCGCGGCCACACGTCCACGCGTGGTCTCTGTGGTTCACCGTCATCTGGGCTGCATCGTGTGTTACATACCTCGTCGTCGACTTGGTGCCCCGGCTACTCATGGGTATCATCGTCTTGCTAGGCTATAAGGTCGAGCGAATGAAGGTCCAGATCGAAGTGAGTAATGATTGACCCATACCGTCTGTACTACTTTTCTAACGCGTGATCAGCTCACACTCGCTATCGCGGGCTGGCTGAAGCTGGCATTGGACATAGCTTGGGCATGGATTGCCCTTTCGGTCATCCACGCGATATACGAACCCCCTGGGTCATACTGGGTTACCATCAACCGCGTGATGCAGGTTGGTACTTTGGGCCTCCATCTTGCACATCATCTTAATTTAGGCATCAATAGGCACTTTTCACCGCAGGCATCTTTGTGCTCGTCGAGAAAACCTTTCTGCACTTTGTTGCAATCAATTTCCACGAGAAAGCCCTTGCGGAGAGGCTTGCAGAGAATCGGCTCGGCCTCAAGGCGCTGGATCGTCTATCGAATGCTCAACCAACGCAACTAAGAAAGCCTCCATGCAATAAGAAGGGTCACCGTAACACAATGAGCGGTTCCCTCGGTGCGTTTGATATGCTTGTACATCGGGATAAAGAACGGAAGGATGCCCACGAGGTGCTTGGGGGTTCGTCTAACTCGTCGCCGGTGGTCGAGAAATGTTGCGGGGATGGGCATGAACATGAGCTTGAGAAGCAGCATCAGCATCAGCATCGGCACCATCGACATCATTCAAGGCACCAGGATGATGCCAAGGACTCTCCTGCGGAGCACAAGGGACGGAAACGCAAGGCAGTAACGTCGGTGATCGTGGACCAAGTTGGGGAAGTGATCGGGCATGTCGCGCTGAAAAATTACGGGTTCAAACGGGAGCAAGGGAGTGGTGACCTGATCTCAGCGCGTAAGTTAGCAAGGAAGCTATTCAGTGCGTTGAGCGACGTATCACCTCCAAGGTCATACCTGCTCGTTGAGGGTACGTGAAGGATAGATACTTTTCTGCCACCCCGTCTCATTCGTACCGCTATAGATTTTCATCCTTACTTCAAGACAACAACGGATGCGGTAGGGTTTCGGTCTATAATAGGAAGAGAGCGAATGCTAACACGCAGACTTGGTATAGCACGCAGCTTTTCAACTCTTCGACAAAGACGGAAACGGTGATATCAGCAAGAAAGAGATGCGCGAGGCGGTACAGCGGATCTACCGCGAGCGAAAAGCATTGGTTGCAAGTCTTAAGGTTGGATTTGATTGGAATTCGGATAGCTGTTTCCTTAATATACGCGAATCAATAGGATGTGGATTCGGTTGTCGCCAAACTTGATGGGGTGCTGCTGTTTGTGACGCTCATAGTCATCATCTTCGTCTGTCTACTCGTCTTCAACCCCAACAATTCGGTCACCTCGCTTGTCCCTCTGGCAACAATCATTTTGGGGTTCTCTTTCGTTTTTGGACACTCGGCGCAGACGTTGTTTGAATCGGTGGATATTTACTCCCCTCTGGTCTATATGGAGACTGACGCAACAGCGCTTTAGCTTATATTCATCTTCTCCACACATGTGTTTGACGTCGGAGATCTCGTCATGATTGACACGAATGTCAGAGTTTCCGCACGTTCTCTGATGCCTCTGCCTGACAGCAAGCTATTTAGCCCATGTTTGTGAAGGAATTCGGTCTGTTCTCGACTACGTTCTGCCGCGTTGATGGGCAAGAGGTCATTGCACCGAACGCCCTGCTTTCTAGCAGCAAGCTCGTGCATAACCTCCGGCGGAGCAAGTCCATGTATGCACCGTCTCTACGTTTCATCGGATGTATACGTATTGACGCAGAAACACTCAGATGGGAGTCGACGAACTTGACCATCGCCTATAGCACATCGTTGACGGTGGTTGAGGAGTTGAAAAGGCGGCTTCGTGACTATGTTATGCAGAACAGTCGCGACTGGTCCGATGTCGCAGTGAACATCGACAAGATGGAGTTCCAAAACGCGATAACCCTCATCATTGCCATGGAGCGTGAGTCTGCTCTCAATACTACCTGCCAGAATGCGTTGGTTCTTACCCCCCGGATGCGTTGCAGACCGCCCGAACTGGCAGGACTGGGGCGGGCGCTGGCTGCGCCGCACGGCATTCATGCGGCACCTGAAGACCACACTCGAGGAGCTCGACATCTCGTACTCGATGCCCATCCAGCCCGTTTTCCTGCCGAAAGGCCCTCCGCTTATGTCTCAGCCACCCCAGCCGTCGTCGCCGCACGTGGGCTTCCGGGAGAGCCGTGAGTCGCTCGGGAACACGGGCTTACCTCAGGGCAGTGAATGGATGTATCGCGCGCCGGGCCCGCAGCTCAGGCCTGGGAACAGCCAATTCTAATGTGTCATGGTCGACGCGTTCTGTATGTGTGCTTTGGACAGGTAGTATACCTAGGTGCCTAGACTCGAAAATGGGCTGCGCAACCTTGACTGCAGCTCCGACTCATGCCAATATTTGTCCATGCCCGGTGTATATAAGCGCACAGATATCAACAAGTATGCTCTTTTTTTCTTGTCAGGACTAGAACGAGAAGATGCGCCGACCCATACTCGGTTGCGACGGAATTTCGGCGACACTGATCTTGGCCAAAACCAACTAGGTATGTTTCCCCAAAGCTGTGGACACACGATAGTCTCCACGTAGAAGCAACATGACCGAGCACACATAGGCTCAGTGAATAAGTTTTTAATGAATTTATTGTATAGCGATAATGCAGCGGGCACTATTGTACGACACGACATAGAGCGTGAACCTGCGATCGTAAGCTGTGCATATGGTCGATATTAACGTCCCAGATCCTAGAAGATCGAAGATGGCAGCCACGGAAGCATTGCAGCCTGTCATTGTAGATCATGGTCCACCTGCCCCCTCGGATTCGTGTCGCTCGAGTCGTAAGACATGCCCACGCCCCGGCCATTCCGATACGCCTCCCTAGGCGGCACGACAATATCCACGGGTGCGCTGAGCGCGTCAGGCGGGAAGTACTCCATCTTCTCACTGAGCTCTGTGTCGCGCGACGACGAGGGCGAAAGCGGCTCTTCGATGAATGCACCCTGATCCCGAAGTATGGCGTGTGCCTCGCTGGAGACCTGCGTTGCCGTGGGTCAGTATAATATATGGATTGAAAGGCGGAACGCACGGCGAGGTTCTGGCCCATGCTGACACCCTTGATGATGAGCCCTTCGTGCCGTGTGTGTAGCATGCGCCGGAGTGAGCGAGCAAAGAAGACAGAGAGCGTCGGAAGGGGCCAGTCTGGTGGAATCAATTCAACAACCTGTAGAAAATGGGCAGTGTTGAGTTATGGAGACAACGTGAAAGAGGATATAGTGGTTGATCTTTGCCGTGGACAGTGAAGACAGCACACGCAAGGAGTGCATCCACCGCATGGAAGACGGAACACTCACATCGACAACATCGAAGTTGATAGCTTGTGAACTCAGGAGACTCGCAGCAGCATTCCTTGCCAATGCCTCCGACGACGGTCCACTTCATTTGTACCTCAGCCCAGAAAGCCCCGGCAGAGTATAACCAACGCACCTGTCTCCGCTCTTGATATAAATCTCCAAGAGCATCCGCAACAGCCTTCGTGTTTCCTCTCTGTTTTTCTCTGTCTCCTCATCCTCAGGTGCGCCTGCGCCCTTCAGCGGCGCACCGATGCTCGCCCATGTAGCCAGCCCTGTCTTCTCTGCTAGCACGGTAGCCGCACGCTGTGATAGCACGCTGCCGCACGTATGGCAGTACGCCTCCGCAGATAAGCCGTCACGCATGGTCAGCGCAAGCATGCTGAGCACCGCTTGGTGGTTCCCCAGCTGTACACAGCACGGCGATGAGAATATGCAGAGAATTCTGGCTTACACGAGCTGGTCATACCTTCCCCTCAAGAATCGCAACCTCAGGAGCAAGAATGTATTCCTGTGGTCTGATCCGCTCACGCAGCCTCGGTACGTCGTATAGCGAAGAACATTGCAGGAAAAGAACAGCGCGTAGGCGCGCGCGTTTTGGTGCCGAATCAGGAGTGGTGGCGGCAAAATACGATAGGTAGGGACTAGAGGAGGGCGTAGAGGCATAGGACGCAGCTGTACATGAGTAGTTAGCTCCTGTTAATTTCCAGTACAAAGAGCAGGGCAAGCAGACCTTTGGCGCGCCATAGTTTGGACACGGCTTCATCTCCCAGGTATGCTAGAAGTTGATCTACGCAAATAATGGCGAGCTCGGTATGAAGAGTGCGGTCCTTGTTCAGTCAGGTTTCAGCCATGAGCACGGATGGAGATCAACCGACGGTACGTACCGTACTCCGCTTCTGTAAGACCAGATGTTCCAAGAATTGCACCCCAGCCTCTGGGTTTGCGGCGCGAACCTGCTGCAACATTGCAATGTCGTCTTCTGCTTTTTGTGCGCGCCTTGTTGAGCTTTGAGAAGTTAGTAGCTGAATTTTAACGCTATGAGACGACCAAAGTTGATGAGATAAAAAGAAAGCAAACTTTTAGTGCGCGCTCAGGGTCTTTCCTCGTGAGCCAAACTCCCCATTGCTGTGTTAGTTGACGATTACGTTTTTCGGTAAGGAGAGAGAACATATTAGAGAGTGGATCAGGAATATCGGAATCCGTGCACTGCCCGTCCACGAGCCTGTCAAGAGAAATCGTGTATAGTCAACTAGAAGCACCAGAAGGACTGCAGAAGCGTACTTTGACCAGGCCTCAAGTAGCTTCATGTCGTCACCACGCTTTTGATATAGCCTACATAGCACACTATACTGTCCAGTCGCTTCAAGTATGGTTTCGAGTTCGGATGTGACAAGGTCTGACGACTCCTCCAACAGCGCAGACAGGTCTGTAGATTTCTCGGTACGGGTAAAGATCTTGGCGAGCACCGTATCTACAATCTATAAGTGTCAAGTGAGATTGGCTCCCAGTGACACATCAGGGGTATGCAATCAGAGGACTTACAGCGCGCAATTCGGTCGAAGCCGATTCCCCGCGTACACGCCTCCACTTGCGCAGAAATGCCTCGAGCGTTTCTAGCGCTGCGGCACCCAGTATTCGACGCAGCTCGGCTGTGGGCCGTGCAGAGCGCGTGTTGGGCTCAAGGTGTGGGGAATAGTTCCTGACTAGGTTCGCGACAACTAGATATCAGTCCCGGGAGGGGAAGACGTGATGAGGGATGCGGAAGACTAAGTCAACTGAGAGAAGAAGTTGATGGAACGAAAAGGAACGGCCAAGGGGCACGAATAATGTACAGAAGAAATACATGAAATAAAGTATTGGAGGAGCAGAGCGGGGGGAAGCACGTACTAATGTCGTCTATTGTGGTGTATATAGGCATTCCCTCCAAAACGCCGGAGCACAACTCGACTTCGTCCTCTGGAGACAGCATTGCGCCATAGAGATCCGGAAAGAAAGAGATTAGGACCCGTGGATCAAGGTTCCCTTCGAAAAAGTGATAGCCTGCATCCTCGAACCGTGTGTCGGACAGACATTGGAAGCCAATACGCTGGTGCACGTAGCGAAGCTCATCTGCCTGAGGACGAACAGCGGGGTTAGACGGGGCCCATTGAGTCTCAGAAAGTAACGCAACTCACCTCGTCCTCATCGACAGTCAGCTTGCTCTGCAGCTTCTTGCGCTGCTGGTCTACGAAACCGACAACGTCTTCAACCCTCCGATTTTCAAGGAGTGACTCGGCTTGAGATATGGTCGTGGCGGGAAGCAATGACTGTATTGAGTTATGACCAAGGATGAGTACGCCGGAGCGTGGAAAGGTCAATGGTCGAGCCATGATGTGAAGGTAGCCTGTGTACAGTTAATTCACCCCGGCTGATAAGGCCTCTTGTAGGCGTCGAAAAGTACAAGTAACAGTAGGAAATGGCCTCAGAGAATAGGTACAGGTGGCAGTTGAGGGTGTTTCTAGTGATACATTCACGACATTTGTAGTGTCTTTTTGTAGCACGTCTAATAACACGTTTGTAGTGTCTTTCGATTACCAACTTGCAACGTTATAGCGCTTGTAGCACTACAGTACAGTCGTCCGTTCTAGGTCAGCAAACGAGACTAATAACCACATCGCCGCCTGTTTCATCGAGCATGCGTCCTAAACCAGGTTATAATCTGCTAGACACTTCTGAAGACGACGGCGGTGCGTACGAAGAAACCAGACGCGTGGTGCGCTTTCTCTGTTCAATACATGTAGGACCGTGCGATTGACTGTACTCTGCAGAGACGTGCATCGACTCGCAAACGCCGGAAAGGAAAGTCTGGAAAACCCATTGTAAAGAAGGAGGAATCAGCTCCGTCGCTGTCAGTACCGCCGCTGCAAGCTCTCTTCGATGCTCTAACATCGCGCTATGCACCTGAGGATGCTGCCGATACGCCTTTTGACGAAACCCTTGGATCCACACTGCAAGAATACGTCGCCTTGCGGGATGAGCTCGACAGACAATGTGATCGGGATGCTTCCGTATGTACTAGCCATCATTTCTTGATTTCCGTCTTCCATTCAGGCGCATATATGCACACCAGGGACGTTCTATTCAGCTGCTCTCCCCAGCAGACGAAACGGCAATAATAGAGCGACTTGGAACCAAAAGGTCTGCAGAGGGGTTGACAACAACTGAGGCGCTTGTCTTGCGTAAATTGAAGCTTCAGCGTGTCAGTACCTTCGTCTTCATTCACTTCACTTATACTTATATAGTGTCGCAACTGAATGTGCATAGCACCGCCGCTCGCAGCATCTGCCTTCCCCTGCCCTCCGTCCACCGACATCTTCCACGAGTGTTACTGCGCTCCCGTCTCCACGCCCGGCGCTCCCGCCGAATCCCCAGGTCCTCGACGCGCTGTATGCGATCCGCACCACACCTTACGAAAACTCGTTCTTGTCTCGTCTCACCGGTGTACATCCTGCCGCTACTGCCGTTGGCGGAGCCAATGCGATTGCCGTGGACTGGGAGAGCCGCACCACCTGGATCGAGGTCATGGAAGACGTGCGCACGCATTACGCTCTGAAACAGTACGTCCCGTAGTTTCTTTGCTGTGTCCTCCATCTCATGACACGACCTTGGTATCTGCACGTACAGTCCCGACCGCATGCAGCCCGACGAAGTCTATGCACCCATAACGTACGTGACACTTCGGCGAGAGTACCTCCCACAAGTGCACGACCTTCTACACCGCTCCTTCTGGGCGGGTATAGACGGTGCGCTTCATCCCGCCTACATCGCAATGAGCTCATACAGAACCCATGCCCTGATTAGTCAGCGATTCGTTGGAGCACGGCCCAAAGCAGGCGACCGTCCTTGCGATGTACAAACGTCTTGTTGTGGGCTGT
>QLPN01007843.1:0-12650 GCA_003314395.1 Albatrellus ellisii
CGATGAATGGCCCATTACAGGGTTGACGCAACAGCCAAGTGTAAGTGCATCCGCAGGAGTAAACCATACGTCACATATACTCAGTGGCTTCGTAGTCTGTCGTGAAACCGCCGAGGGTCAAGGAAAGCGCCGCTAGCTTCGAGTGCGAGGTCAGTACGATCGACACGTCTCCTGCTTATCATCGCCACTATGCTACTTCGATCTCAGTTATACATGTCGCATGACATATACCCTGACTCCGCCGAGGAACCCTCCACGACTTTTGTCATTGGCAGGATCAAATACGCTCACGTCCGACGCTCGGTTCTGAAGGAAGATGGTATGTGGATAGACCCGGAGAAACTGAGAGCCATTTCCCGATTGGGCGGGACGACGTACGCAAGAGTTGGGGATATGTTTGATATCAAACGGGTTGGATGGAAGGACGTCAGTGCAGTAAAGGAGTTCGATAACGAGAGCAAGCCGGTTTCTTAGAGCTGAACGCCGGTAATTCCGCTGCGCTCTAGATGCGATAACGTAGCCATTAAGGGACTGGTGACCACGATATCCTCGGTGATACCGCACGAATAGAATATATACAAATCGGACAGGAAAGAGAAGTCAGATAACGACTATTACTTTGCCGAATAGTCTGAGAAGTGTGCAGGAGAAACACGCTTGACATAAGAGATGTCACTCACTTTCCATTCTTACCTGCAAGTTCATTACTCCTACGAGCCGGTCGGTCCTAACGCATGGTAACGCTGACAGTATACAAGGCACTTCGGTACCAAGCGAAGGACAAGGTCTCTGCATGACGAGACTGATGATATCTATTTGAAATAGAACCAAAGGACTCCTTGGATGGGCAGACGAATTCCAAAGCGATACGGCGAACGGTGATGTCCATCATGGCATCATGGAATGATAAGGTGCTTGTAATAGACTGTCCGTGAGTCATCACGAGAGACCTGAGATACACGTTGACGGCTCGTAGAAGAAACCATAAGAATAAAGCCAATTGACAGTTCAGGAGAGGAAACAAGACGCTGACTGAGAAAAGAAAAGCCCTCAGACGTATCTGTACATCAAGAGACCAGGTGGGGCCAGAATTCGTATCGGGAAACTACGACACACATATGTTAGCTTGCGTTCGAGAGTGGCATGCCAATCGGATTGATGACAGGCCAGCCTAGGCGTGCGTCTCACGGAGATGAACGATGGAAATGTGAGTGCAGGCAGTCTCCTGGAATGTGGAAGAGATTTTCCCGGTATATTTCCCTAAAAGCGACGTCTTTGTCGGCTGTTCCTGTCAATGAGCAAATGGGCACCCCCGCAAGACGATCATACTGAAGGGGGTAATTTCCTGGCAAGTTAGAATGAAACACGAGGCGGATGATGAGAATTCATGCCGAGATGTGGGCATAAGAGATCAGGGGGTACATGATTTCTTCACACATGTAGGCATGTCACCCAGGGCCCGATATTGGGCAAGGTCGCAAGCAAGCTACAGCACGGCGAATGGCACTGCTGATGGGTTGATGAGCGCCCTAATACGGTACTGGCCGTGAGAACATTTGGGGAGGCGTCTGCCCAAAAGTGATTGATAATTTGATCACAAGATGCGAGACGGGGAGGTTGGCGATATGGCGAGAGTGAGATATAGAAAGACACACGTTGCGACCGGTATAAGAGCATGGTTTTGCATGCGACAGGCTGTGCAAAAAGCTGGGGACACGGACCTCGAGGAGGAGGGCAGGCAAGGGCCTCCGTTTTCAGAAATATTCACCGCTAGACTGGCAAAAGGCTAATGAAGCCACGTGGGGTTGCCCGGAACGCTTAAGTTCACCAACTCTGCCCGCTTCTCTACCGTTACCACATCCTTTGTCGTCGTCGTCGTCGTCTATCGCGGTAAGTTCCCTTTCTACCCTCCGTACAATGTCTTTTTTTCCTTATATTTTCTCAGCTTCGCACCCAACTTACGCATCACGCCGCGGCCTCTTGCCGTTCTTGGCGCCTACTTGACAAAGCTCAAACCCTGATTTCGCTCTTTACAGTCACGTCGTCCGCCATCCCCTGGGCTTTCAGCCATGGAGCAACCATCGGCCGCAGAACAACGCGCTTTTGCTGTCGCTAAACTCAAGCGCGCTGCCTCCTTGCCTCGCATGAAAGATGGCCGAAGACCCCCAATGCATGTAGAGGCCGTCAGCGAGGGCGAAAAGTCGCAAGGCGAAAAGAATGAGAAGGGAGAGGAAAGTCAGATCGAGGATATGGAGAGCCCTCCGATGTCGGATTCAGTTGTTCCTGGTGCAGAGAACGATGCCCACGACGGTATGACCAATGGTGTTGAAGGGCATGACGACGAGAATGGCGGCGAGAGCACGGATGACCGCGGGAGGAAGACTGAGACCAAGGTAGAAACGCCCAAGACGGAGGAAGTGGTTGTGACCTCATCGCCAGCAACGCCCTTGCCACCAGAAGACTCCACTCCCAAATCCAAACGCAGGTCACGGTCGCGCTCCCGCGGACGGGGGTCAAGGGATTACAAGGGCAAGGCAAGAGCCGCACAATCCCCTCTTTCCACCACCAATCCCAACGATTCTTCTCCTGAAGAAAGCCCGTATGCTCTCCCGCCCCAGCTCACCAGCCTTCCATCTCCACCTGTCGTCTCTCCCATTCCCTCTCACTTTGCCGCTCTCCAGGCTCAACATCTATTCGGATCCCCTGAACCCGCCGTGGTGTATCCTGGAACGTCTCCACCTACACCATCGCCCATGCTATTAACCCTCCAGGACATTCAGCGTGAAGCTTTGCAACGAGGTCTGTTCCGCTCAAACAGTGCTGCAGCACGGATGATGGCCATGCACCAACTCACAGGCGGTGCCGATACTTATGACCCGTCTTTCACATCGCCCTCCACGACACCACCTCCCCTGCCTGGAAAAGTATTCAGAAATAACACGGTGACAGGTGGCGCCGGCGACCGTACCGCCGCACGAAAATTCATGCTACGCCGTCTCGGCGAGCGACTCAAAGAGGCTGAGGCCGAGCAGACAAGTGGGGGTGAAGATCCCACTCCGCCGCAGCCGCCGAAGCAACGACGTCGACGCTCAAGACGTGGATCTGCCGCGCGCCCAATTTTCGTTGATGATCGTGACCTCTCCCCCGCCACGTCGCCGAACACTCCCATAGCCACGCTCTCGACTCTACCCCCACCCACGTCACTCGATCAGCTGCCTGAACCGCCTCCGCAGTCATCTTTGGCAGTGCGCAGCAGTCCAACGCCCAATGCTCAAGAAAGTCTAGAACGAAGTAGGGAGTCGGCCCTTGCGAAATTGACAGGTGACGCTCTGGAATCAAAAATGACGTCTTACGATTACGAGACCGCGCTCGAACGTCGAGGTGTCGTTGTTGAAGAGGAAGATGATGATGCTGGCCGACTGCCTTTACATCGTTCACAATACATAGGCCTCCCTACTACACCTCCCCGACTTTCAGGCCTGCGCGCGCCTCACGCTTCTGACGCTCCGTCGAGTATCTCGACAGATGATGGACGTGTGGGCGTTCCTATTTACCTATCCGAGACCATCCACCGACCGCAAGATCTATTCCCCACAAGTCCATTTGCAACACCATTGAGGGAGAAGTCAGGTGGTGATGAAGAGGAAGAGGAAACACCGCACCCTAATGGGGAGGTGGCGCACCGGTCTCCTTGGAATGACGCGTTCGAGAGGGAGATTAGCTGGGTGGCAGATTTGGGTAGGTCTTATTCATCAACTCTTGCGTCGAGTGTCTCAATAGTCCTGTTCATAGTGCCCGAGTCTCGGATTCCTGTACATGATGATGACGATTATGATGACGCAGACGATGATGCAGACGACGACCAAGACGATCATGAAGATGGCGAGGAACGCGAAGAGCACGAGGAGCGTGAGGAACACGAGGAGCGTGAGCATAGTCCCGAACGTCGGGATCCGCCGTCGGACCCGGAGGACGATGAGGAGCCGTCTCCTCGTGCATCCTCGTGTTCCAAGGAATTGATCATAGAGTCTGGGACATCTCCTGAGTCCACGAATTCATGTGCTCCGGGGTCCCCTTCATCCACTGTCGCCTTGCAGACGCATGTCAGTGACGATTCTCAGTCATCTTGTGCCTTCCCTGCGCGCCTTTCCGTTGCATCACCCGTCCAGCCTGAGCTGTCATCGCCCAACCCAGAGTACGCCGACTGGGAGGAGTCGCTTCGCGTCATTGCCACAGAGACTACGCCAAAAAAGAATGGGGATGGCATCGCTATCAGTAAGTGGGACAAGGTGAAGAATACATTCATGCGGTCGAATTCGAGCACAGGACGACGCTCGCGAACAAACAGCATACGGGAACGGGCCAACAATACCGATTCAAGCGCGAGCCGAGAGAGTGGTGCGAGCCTCACAAGCAGCTCAAAAACTGACAAAGGCAAAGAAGGTATGTCGTTCAGCTCTGAACTCTGAGCTATTCATCAAGGCGCTCATCGTGCAGAAAAAGCTTCCGATGGCGTTTCATCTCTGTTCCCAAGCTCGCCTGGTGGCGTGTCTCCAGTACCTCCAGCACCGACTGAAATGATGCTGAAGTACACTGATGCGAAACTCTTCCCATTTCCTGGTATCAAGAGGTTGGAACAGGAGAGAAATCGTGCACGAGGTCTTTCTTTCAATGCATCTTCACCAGATATCGTCTTTTCTCCGAATGCCGATAATATATCTGCGTTCAGCTCGAACTCGTCACAGACACCACAGCCCACACCAGAGGCGCACCGCGATCACCGGCTACCGCACCAAGTCTCCGACACTCACCTGTTAGAGAGATTTCACCATGTACACTCCCCTCCCCTTTCCAGCTCGCCATCCTCTTCGTCGCATCCAGGTTATCTAACGATCGCGACCACCCCAAGCAATGGAATCCCATGGCGCAATGGGAAACTACCTACGAATCGAGAAGGCGTGAAAAAATGGCTTAAGTTGTTCTCTACGCAGCCGTCACAGTCCCCAGCCGCGAGTCTTCAGATCTCAGCTCCGATATATGATGGTCGTGCAAAGGACGCCGCGAAGAAGATGTCACTGTCCGATTTGTTTAAAAGTCCAAAGGACGGGGATCTCATGGCAGATTGGGAGGACCTGTCGAAAACGCCGACGAGCACAAGCGGGAGCACGTTTCTGGGCAAAGGTTCATTGAAGGATGGTGGAGAGTCGATAAGACAAGAAGTTTCTATAAGCGAATCCCCACCTACGCAAGAAGCAGTCCAGGAAGTCACTGATGCATCATCCATCACTGTACATACGCCCAACGGAGATGTCCAGTATGGGTCATTCTCATCACAACAAGACCCTCAGTCTATGCCATCACCACAGGAATTGACCTCGTCTGCGACGCCTGACCCCGTTTCTTCGCTGGATGACTACCCCATTCGTTCCTCTACATCAACACGGTCGTCAGGGCAGCCGCCAGAGCCTGCCACTGTTCGATCGCGGAGCTCTTTCGTGATGGGACGTCTCGATGAGATGCTGAGTCGTGGATACAGAGGTGCATCCGGCACGTCCTTCATCGATGACCCTCCACGAAAGTTGCTGTTGTCGTCCCCTGTCCTGCAAATCGCCAACTCCAATACGGTGAAGGACCGATTTTTGTTTCTCTTCAACGACATCCTTGTCGTCGCTAAGCCTATCATGCTGGATCAGGAGTCGCTCTTGGACACTACGAAGCCGTCGCCTTTGGATCGCAAGTTCATTGTCAAGAGCGTCGTGCAGCTCCACCAATTGCGCTTCACTGCTGATCGCGATGACTCGTATAGCAAATCTTACCTTTCGTCGACGGTCAACCGCAGCCCTCTGATCCGGACGTTTGTCGTACAGTTCTCCAAGGAGCCGGACCATGCTATCGCGTCGCTGTTTGAGAAGACGGGTACACGAGACGATCCGATCGCCCTCGGTCAGCTATTGTTTAAGACATTGGATCTGGACCGGGCGCGTTTGGGAGATTATCTTGCACGGCGGACATCCAAAGTTGTTCTCAAGGCCTTTATCGATGGGTTTGGCTTCGGCGGAATGCGCATCGACAAGGCTTTGCGTGTCTTTCTCCAGTCGATCCACATGCAATCCACGTCGAGATCAACTCACTCAAGTCCGTTGGACTACATGCTCGACGCCTTTGCGAGTAGATGGTACGAGGCAAATACGGGCGTCGTCGCGTACGATAAGGACTTGGCTATCCGGCTTGTTCGGTCCATAGTGCAACTGAACGAAGTCCTGCATGGCGGCGTCGTGCGTGAGCCAGGTCCTCCGGGTCATCTCAGACGTAATGTCGCCAGCCGGGATTTCATCGATGCTTTCAGACGGTACGACAACCGTTGTCACGTGCCCGACGACTTGTTGGACAAGATTCACAACTCCATCCGCCGAGATCCATTGTCGCAAGCCCGTAACCCCGCTACCTCCAATGCGTCGGAGCTTACCATCACATTGAAGCGTCCCGTGCCTCCACGCCTCACGTATCGCATGCAGTCGGAACCAATCGTCCTTCGAATCCCTGCACCAGATCCGACGTTGGTTATTCACCTCCATGGCCAGGACCTTATCTTCGATCCACCCTTCCTCACTTTCACTCGATCATCAGAAGCCTCCTTCCGCATCACGAGTACGTCTCTTGGCTCCAAAACACTAACCTTCTTACGCTCCGGCCACAACGCCCTCTCGTACACGGGCCTCCCGCTGAGCAGCCCCATCATGGTCGAGCGTAGCTTCATGCGCAACACGTTCCAGATCGCATTCAGCAACCACATTGGCGAGAAGCGCAAGTACATGTTTAGCGTCGACGACCCGGTCATTCGGCACAATTGGACAGTGTCGCTGAAACGACAGATCGAGGTCGCGAGCGCGACACAGGTGGCGGTGTCGAGTCGGTTCCATAGGGCGGCGGAGGATATCGCGTTGCGTGTGTTGCAGGATACGTTGATTGCACGGGAGGTTGCGGATTGGGATCGGGATCGGGATCGAACTCTACGTTCACTGGCACCCTCGCCATCACCGTTGACAGGGCTGAATGGGCACTCTGTGGTACGCCCTGTATCGTTGACATCGCGTCATCGTAAAGACAGGCCTCCGTTGTCGATGCATTCGCGCTCGAAATCTCGGAGCAAAATTTATCACCGTACCGGTCCTGGAAAGGTTGAGCAGCAGCACCTCGACGTGCCGACATCGGAGCTTCCAGAGTCTGAGGGGCGGGAGGATGAGGTAGAAGGTCCGGCGGAGTCGATGACGCGGCTATGGTCAGGGAAGGACCTCGAGGTCGTGTGCCAGCAAAATAGCGCGATTGCGTTGACGCTGCTGTCGCTGCCAGCGAATGGGGTCGATGATAACGCACAGCAACCGCCACCACCATCACAATCATCTTTGCCACTACACTCTCAAGTAGCAGTTTCATGATCTTTGCACATATCGGGTATCGTCTGACCTATCTAATGTATGTACGCTCCTTCCATCTTTCCTTCTCTGGGTTCGATCTGACATATTTGCAGAACCTATGGACTCTCTACAAGCCTGCTCATCCATTCACTTAATCTCCTATTGTTCATTGGCATCGTTATTTGCATAACACCTCACCTACTCTGCTTACCGTCGTTTTGTCAGACTCATTATGCATGGTTACGCTTTGTCTCTTTTTATCTATCGCTGTCAACATATACTGTCAATCCTTAGTTAGTCACACTATCATGTCTCATTCTGTGCTCGTTACTTCGGGGGTGCACTTGGCTCCTTGCGTCTGTCATTCCTTCTTTTCATATCTCACGGCATTCATACCTACCATGCTCTATTACCAGCTACAATTGTATGAAAAGATAGAAAGGTTTATGTTCATGTACGACGGGCGGCGTGGTGTGCACGACATGGCAGCATGCGCTAAGGCCGAGATTGAACGCTGAGTGGTAAGATTACCGGGCAGGTCCCCCAACGTCTCCAGTGTTGACACGAGTTGAACTTGAACAGGCGATTTGGTGCCACGCCGCGATCAGAAAATCCTGGCTAACGTCTGTGAAATTTCGAAAGCGGCAGTTCTGTATCTCATCGCACGTCCGTCCACGACTAGGACGCTCCTCCTATAAAGCCAGCTGAGCGAAATCTCTCGGCGGGGTCTTCGGTTGAGTCAGAGTCGGATGTTCAGGCGGCGGTTGCTAGCATCGTCATGCTCGGGTCCCGCGTAGCCATCGTAGCCGCAGCGTCTTTGTTTGGTGCTTTCCCAAGGCTTCCGTCGACCTTCCAACGCGGGGTACTTCAAGTCCACGTTCAAGTTCGGCGTGCTGCTGGATTCAACCGGCGATATATTCGTAGTCCTGGCCTGCTCGTGCCTTGCTCATCCTTTTGCGCTATTGGTTACCATATGGGCCTGTGGTCATCGAGTACTAGTCGCGGCACCAGGATTGGGGTGGCGGAGGGAGTGGTTGCGCACCGCATGCACTCAACCATGGATAAGGGGAAGCGGGCAGATAGTGCGGCAGCGCGGTGTAAAGGACATGAACAACACGAAGGGAGTCATGAACACGACCACAACCACGGGGGCCATTCACATGGCATATTCGGGCACTCTCTCTCTCACGGGGAGGACGGGCATGTGCATGGGGGAGACGTGCTCGAGGCACTCCAGAAGAAGGGCGGTGAGTGCGGGCCGTGCTCAAATGGCGGGTTTCTGATACATGGGGGTGTAGGCGATAGAGGCAGCAGAATCACGCTGATTGGGCTGGGTGCTAATGTGCTGCTGACGAGCGCAAAGGGCGCGGCTGGTTGGTTTATGAACTCTGCCGCGTTGCTGGCTGATGCGGGGCATTCGCTAAGTGGTGAGTGCTCATATTCACATATGCTGCATCGCCTGGAGATATGCTTGCGGACGTCAGTAGGCTGCCACAATCTATCTACATGTCTGGCGTCGCATATAAGTCAGAGCGAGTGTCGCATATACCCACCATTCATGCCAGTTTCTTCATGTCTAGTGCGCGACTGAGCTCGTGCTTCTCATTTCAGATCTCCTCGGCGACTTTGTGGTCCTATTCTCGTGGAAACTGTCTCGCCAACCTTCGAGTTCTCGATACCCCTATGGCTTTGCCAAATTCGAAACGATGGGCACAGCTGTTGTCTCCATCCTCCTCATTGGGGGTGCTCTGGGCATCGGCGTTCACGCTCTCTCTCTTCTGATTGGAGTCCTGACAGAGACCGCGACACAGCTGCCACCTGGCGCCCTCCATGCCACCATAGACAACATTACGTCCGTAGCGCACAATCTCCCCGCGGTCGGCCTTGTACATGCGCACGCGCACGCGCCCGCACTCGATCCGAACGCAGCATGGTTTGCCGCAGTCAGTGTCGTGTCGAAGGAATGGCTGTTCCGGATCACAAAAAAAGTCGCAGACCAGGAGCATAGCCCCGTCCTGCGAGCCAATGCATACCATCACCGCAGTGATGCATACTCAAGCATAGTGGCGCTTGTTGCTATCTTGGGGAGCAGCTGGTTCCCTGCATTGCCTTTGGACCCAATAGGGGGTACGGACGCTCGTGTTTCTTATATGCACTAGGAGATGGTTTGACGCCCTTTCATCATTGACAGGTCTATTAGTTTCGGCAGTTATACTTCGCCAGGGCTTGTCGATATTCGGCGGTGCATGGCGAGAAATGACAGACGCCAGCGCGACTTTGGGAACGATACAGAGCCTGTCCCGCGCTCTCGATTCTCTTAGCCTCACGTCCTTAGACTCGGACTCGCATGTCTCTTTCCGGGCGCATGGTCTCCGCGCCCGGAGGGCTGGTTCGATGTTGTTTGTGGATCTTGTCGCGGACGTCCACGGGTCCTTGAGTGTGGAAGAGACTACCCGGTTGGAGACTGACATTGTGGGGGCGCTGAAGGCTGTGAGAAAGGAGATTGCAGAGGTCAACGTTAGGTTTCGACCTGTAGAGGATCCTTCTCACTGAGAAGGGATACAATAATAGTGACATATTGGGGTCGTGTACTTATATCTGGGTTTCTGAGTACTCATTTTGACAGAGTGAACTTATTCAGGTAATGTTATTGTAGACGCGCAATCGACGTGGATGTTCATGTGGATACGGTAGGACAACAGCGAACATGCGAACGACTGCCTGTCTGAAAGTGCGTTTACGCGGCCCACAACTTGACTGGTACGTATGGTTCACCCAGGCTAGTCATCCACTACCAAGGGTCTGCTACACAAGGTAGGATTGTCGAGTTGCTGATGCAAACCGACCTACGTTTAAGTTTTGCCGAGCTTCAGGGTCATGGTGCTGAGCCCCTTTTCGATCTTCCGCCAATGGCGCCAAGAGTTGGGTTACACGAACGAGAGGGATACCCGTATCACTATCCAGCACAGCATCCACTGCAATCCGGATATGTGTCAGATCGCCATGCTGCTCCTCTTATGTCGGTATATCCTCCTATGTCCGAGTCGTTTATTTCTTTTCTAGGGTCGTGAGGGTTTAACGACACGGTATAAATTTCGTAGGTGCTACTAGTAAGAGATAGAATAACAGCCATCAACATCATCGTTCTCGCATTGCATTATGGCCACTCTTACACATGAGTCCACATCGACTAACCTTCAAGGTTTCTATGGTTGGTCGGACCCTCTTAAAAGTATTTACTATGGACCTGGCAGCCTCGCGACTGCCCTGCCGAAACTACAGTCTGCCATTGGCGGCACTAAGGCGCTCATTGTGACTGGGAAGAGCCTTCACACGAAGGTCGGCATCTACATTGGCATCCTCGCCAGAGACCAACCCTCGCTGACCATGAATTCCAGACCAATATCATCCAAAAAGTGGAAGCTGTTCTCCGTGCGCAATATGCATATGGCGCCACTTTTCACGGCATTGGCGAGCACTCTCCTATAGCGTGTGTCCACGCCGGGGTCAAAGCGTTCAAGGAGGCCGGCGCCGACTTCATCGTTTCCGTGGGCGGCGGCTCGCCCATAGACGCATCGAAGGCCATTCTTTACCTCATCCAGAACGAATCCGGTGGTTCCTTCCGACAAATTGCGATACCAACGACACTGAGCGCAGCCGAATACACGGTATGTGTCTGCTCGTGTTGCCATTGCCTCCTGATCGTTTTAGATCGCTGAACTTGAAAAGGTTGGTGCCGGCTTCACAAACAATGAAGGCGAAAAGACCGGCGTTATGTCTCCAGCGCTGGCAGGGATCATCCTCGATGCCGAATTCACTCTTTTAACCCCTGAGTATCTCTGGTGGGCGTTTTTCTGGTCAATGTTATACTTTGCTCTGCTAACCAAATCCTACCATGTAGGCTGTCAACGGGTTTGCGTTCCCTGGATCACGCGGTCGAGAACCTTTACCGGCCCCTCGTCATTCCTCCAATGAAGGCGCTGTGCTACCAGGCTCTCCACGACCTCTTTGAGTACCTGCCCAGGTCCAAGGCAGATCCGCAGAATGTCCAATATCGCCAGAAGCTCCAGCTCGCGTCGTGGATGAGCATGTGGCCAACAAAGTTCGATACTTGGGTCCCATTAGGTCTGTCGCACGGTCTGGGGCACAGGCTCGGTGCGAAGTACAATATCCCGCACGGCATCACGTCTGTTAGCATTCCTTTCTTTTTCACATTGCGACTCTAGTCGGGTGGTGTGCTGATGGAACTTTTGCGTAGTGCCTTACGCTCGCCCAAGTTGTGCATCTCAAGGCGCGCACGGCCTCGCAAGAGGACAAAGAGTGGTTGTCCGGTGCGCTCTTCCACCTCCGCCAACCCTCGACTGGCTCGCTAGACGGCGACGTGCACAAGCTCGCGGACCTTATTGATCAGTGCGTTATTCCGTCGATGTTTATTTGGACTTGGCAGCATTTATCCGCTGCTTTGCTGATTTACTATTGCTGCAGTTTAGTCACGCATCTGGGTCTGAAGAGCACCTTGGCTAAATACAACGTCCCACGCGAGGATCTGCCGAAGATCGCATGTCGGGCGCTAGACGGTGACGCGAAGCTGCAAGATGACGTTGTACAACTGCTTGAGAAGATATACGATGCTTGATGGCGGTATGACTGGGAATCGGCATGACAAAATGATTTGACGATGTGTAAGCTAGCAGCGTTTCAGAAGTTATTGACATCTACGGACACGTTGAGTCGAAGTTCACCTTTGTAGTTGTGGCAACATTTCCAGTCCCTCGGTCAAGTGTAGACGTGCCATCGGATGTCGAATGGAGCCGGCACCCTATGTTCCTACCTAGTAGTCTGAACCACCTTACAACTTATGATGGAAAGGTGATCATGTTTCAGTCTAGAGGCGTTTATTCGTCTTGTTTTACAGGTCATACGAGGGATGAAATAGTGACTAGACTAAATTATTGCCGAGATAGGTATCATGGCTTCGCCCATTAATTGTGCTTCAAAAGTTGATCGACCCCCGAATAAGAAGGATCGCTTTTCAGTTTCTGTCCTGAAACTTGAAACTGATTTACCTGCCTGAAGAGAAAATGTATCTACAGACCGTAATGGTGAAACGATCAAGCAAGCTTACACCCCAACTGTCAATACCTTTTGTCTCATCTATGAAACCATGGCGTCGAGACCCTGAAGTCAACGAATCTCCTTTCCCTGCAGTAGATACCTGTGACTTCATCTCGGGCC
>QLPN01007847.1:0-13010 GCA_003314395.1 Albatrellus ellisii
AACTGGCGATATTCAACAGTAAAGCGAAACCGAGCAGCCAGAGACCACCGCCACTGGCAGCCACGGGCATCCCCGCGGCGTTGATAAGAGTGGATGCGTTAGAGAAGGCGATGCCCGGGGTCAATGCAGAGGAATTGGTGCTGTAGACGTAAGACGTGACATTGGGCGCAGGAGTCGAAGGGTCGCCACACTGGATGTCAACTGAGGACACCATAGCATAGAAGTGTCCTACAACCCAATTATTTGGTCAAGCTAACGGTGCCAAGAAAGAAAAAGAAAATGGACAGCATACCGGCAGCTACATAGTCAGGATCATTCCAGTTAATCATGCCTCCTGCCCAGGCCACGGTGCCAGGCGCAGAGGTGTTGATACCAGCAGGCCAAATGCTACGAAAGATCAGCACTGTGTATGCTTCGTACCGGAACTGAATGGTTTGCATACCTGAGCTCAATGAGAGACGGTGTGCTAGGGTAATGGCTAACTCCGTTGCTGTCGATAGTATCGGATCGATTAACTGTACGGACGGTCTTGTTGTCAACCCGGAATTCCAAAGTGTCAGGTTTCCAATCAAACTGCACGGCAATGTAGAACGTTGATCATGAATTCACGTGTAACGACGTAACTTAAACGCACGGTATATGAGTGATAAGTGCTGAATGTATCAGTGAGGCCATTCTCGACTGTACCAGCAGTCGTGGCGGCTATGTCATGGCTCAGCTGCTGTGTGAGAACTGTAATTCCAAGTATACATACGTATAACTCCTTGCCAGAAATAGTTTGTCTGGCCTTGCGTGGTGTTTGCTCCAGGGAATTCCCAGTCAATTTCGTCCTTGATGCCACTCATTGTGATGAACGCAGTGACGACGCCATTCCAGCGACCAGTCTTCACTGTGAAGTTCAAAAAGTGATGAAGGGCTAAAATTTGAGGAAAACGTAACCTGCACACACATTTGGTAGTAACTTGCCCATAGTGGAGGTAACGAGTGGACGAGAGGCGAGTACCGCCATTATTTTCCGTAAGTAGCATGACAAGTTCACCACCATTGGCGTTCGTGTTTATTATACTACCCGAGTTGACGACCCAATCTGTACAGTCTTTAATCCCAAACCAGTCTGCGCCTTCAGTGATGCTAAATCTTACCGTACTCAGTCGCGTTGCCATCATACGTTGAAGCATTCGAGAGAATGCGAGAGAAGTCCGAGAAGGTATGCTACAAATTGTTGGAGATGTACTCAACAGGATTTTCAACGTGCACGCCGGGCAGCTTACAGTAGCCGATACACAGATAGGGTTTGGAGCGCACGAGTCCAAGGCGTGAGAGGCAAGGGGATTACAACCTCCAAGACAGAACTCCCGACAAGTGTCAGAGCAAATGACAGCAGATGCTGGTGAAAAAGATACCTCGTCGGAGCCACAGAAACCGAAGGAACCTAGTGTATATGTGCAGTTAATATGCGGATAAAAGATTTGTGAGGTGTGTGCTTGAAAACCTACTGCAGCAAGGCGCAGTACTTGGGCATAAGGACGTGGAATTGCTGAAGAGAAATTAGGGTTCATAGATGTTGAGTCGGCCAGTGGCCACGGATCGCAAATGACAATTAAGAAGGCGATGTCCCGTACCAGGTTGTTCCGCCTTGGGCCTTAACCACCGAAAGAGTTGCAAGAAAGGGCACAGCTAGTGCTAAAAGGTACTTCATGGCGGAAGTAAAACGCAAAGATCAAAAGAGCGAGGTCGAGATTCGGGACGGAAAGATTTACGGAGAAGAGAAATGAACTCAATTGACGTTTGCTACGTACAAGGATCGGTTAGCCTAAACCGAGACCGAGATTCCCACGTGGGCGCGACACATCAATATATTCTAAACCCGCGACGCGTCTCTGAGCGCGTTTCTCCACCGTCAACTACCATGCCTCCAAAAAACAAGTCTCAGCCGGATGCCACGAAGCAGAAGAGCCTCATGGGTTGGCTCTCAAAGGGTGCAGACTCCAAGCCCAAGGCTACTGCAAAACCCTTTGCAGACGCGACACAGCGGTCATCCACATCAAGTTCACGAAACACGCATACAGCCTCTAGTCATCAGCCAGCAATGGAACCGCGAACTCCTGCATTGAAGGACATTGCCGTTCTCAACGCCGCTGATTCGCCTGCTGTCGTCAGTGCCACGTACACAAAAATTTCCGATGGCGGCAGCAGCTATAAGGACACACCAACTAGTGATCCCATTGATGTCGACATGCTGTCTGCTGAGGAGCAACCGAAGGCACAGCCAAAGCATGTAAGTCCTATTTCTCGTCACTTTTCTCGATGCGCTTCATGCCGGCATTAGTCACGTAACAAGCGGAAAGTTGTCATTAACGATTCAGACGAGGATGAAGGCGGGTTGGACGCGGTTGCTTACAGGAAAGGACTCTCAGCATACAAACCCTCTCCAGAGCGTGAGGCATTGAAAGGTCGGACTTCGTCTTCACATGCCTAGATAATGTGATTAAAGTCAGCATAATTAAAGCCCGGGCCAAAAGGGCTCGCCTCTCCCCGCTCCCTTTGGATGAAAGTGATGATGAGGGTGCTACTAGCGTGGCATCTTTCGGCGGGAGGTTGAACAAATTCAAGAAGTTACCAAAGAAAGGTCAGTGTCGTTTACTTTCGGACACCATGCATAGTTGTAACGGCGTGGACAAAAGGTAGGAAGTCCAAGTCAGACGATGACGATGACTTCATTGTTCCCGACTCTGGTGATGAGGTTCCCCCACGATCGTCCTCTCGCTCCTCCGGAAATTTTTCTCGCCTTTCGTCTCGTGTAAGCGATGACGATGAGGAAGAGGATAGACCTTTGAAAACACCTGTCAGGAAATCCGCGAAGCAGTCTCAGAGGCCTTCGTTGAAACAAGCAGTTACCGGTGGATCCAGCAACAATAACTTCCTTACCGCGGCTGAGCAGCGCGCGCAATCCAATAAGAATGAGAAAAAAACTCAAGAGGATCCATTCTTTTTTCTCGTCGATCCGCGCGATGTAGGTATTCAACGATAATAATCTATCATACCACTGAAATATCGTGAATTACAGAAAGATCAACGGAAGCCTGGTGAATCTGGTTATGATCATAGGACACTATATATCCCCAAGAGTGCGTGGAGCGAATTCACACCCTTTGAGAAGCAGGCATGTATTTTCCGGACAAGTCATCGCTCCAGTGTTGATTTACATGCTTCACCAGTTCTGGGAAATCAAACAAAATCACTTTGATACCGTTGCGTATCTTCCTCGCTACCTTTCGACGTGACGGCGCTAAGACGTTCATTTTTGCAGATTCTGTTCTTCCAGAAAGGGTGAGACTTTTGATTTTGTCTGCATCAGAATAACCTTTGATTCCTTCCTTCCTAATCGCTAGCAAATTTCTTGAGGTACGTGGGGAGATTCCTTACTCAATGCTCGATTGGAGCCCTTCATCTGCTATTGCCCGTTCAGCTGTACGAAGAGGATGCACGCATTGGACATCGCGAGTTTGACTTGAAACTCACTCAACGTGTCAAGATGTCTATGGTAAGTGTGCCATGGTATGGTGAATTAACTTTTTAAGCCTAGGTATAGGTTGGCGTTCCGGAAATGTCATTCAACTTCTGGGCGGCGTACGTAGCCACGTCGTAGTCTATTGACGCTATCATGAATTGACATTGTTGCCTTACATAGCAAATTTCTTGCTAAGGGTGAGTATGGTCAATAATATGATTGCTGCGAAACGATAGGCTAAACAACTCGAAGGTTACAAGGTTGGCCGAGTAGACCAAGCAGAAACAGCATTGGGCGCAGAAATGCGCCTTGCCAATAATAAAACCAAAGGGGCCCCGTCAGGAGATAAGATTGTCCGACGGTAAGTCCACAACCTTGCCTTCCCTATGATATTCTATGAAACTCATGCCCGGTGGTATAGCGAGCTGAATAAAGTTTATACCAACGGAACCCTTGTTGATGAGGATCTACTTACCGACGAACAAGCGGGCCACTGTGTATCCATCCGTGAGAATGAGGATGTAGGTGACAATGGTTCTTTCGGTATTTGTGTCTTGGATAGTGCAACAAGCGAGTTCAACCTAAGTGCTTTCGAGGACGATGTATGCTGCACGCGGTTGGAGACCCTGATGAGGCAGCTACGACCGAAGGAGATCCTGTTTGCAAAGGTAGCGTAGTCATTTGGTTGTTTTCCTGTTTGAAGCGGAATTCACTTCCTGCAGGGAAACCTTTCTGTGTCTACAACACGCTTGCTGAAGTCTATCCTTCCTGGATCGTGCCTTTGGACCAGTCTGCGGGACGTAGAAGGGTACGACTACGACCAGACTTTGAAGACTCTGCGAGATCTTTTTGGTGGCAGTGACGATGAGGACATGGAAATCGAAGACACAATTGGCATTCCCGACGCTATCAGAAGTATGCTAGGTTGCAAAGATGCTATTGAAGCACTCGGATCCATGATGTGGTGAGTATGAATGCTGCTAGGTCGCACAGTTTACTCTCAGCCTTCCCTCATAGGTACCTTCGTCAACTGAACATTGACAAAGATATTCTCACCATGAAGAACTTCAATATATACGACCCTATGAAGAAAGGACAGGGACTCGTTCTGGACGGACAGGCCCTAGCCCATGTTGAAGTGCTTCTAAACAGCGAAGGTACAGAAGAAGGATCGCTCTTACAGCTGCTTGGACGCTGTGTTACACCTTTCGGTCAGTCGAATCCTCTAATTCACAGTACAATGCCGTTTGATAGTTCGCATAAGGCAAGAGACTGTTCCGTATCTGGTTGTGTATGCCCTTGCGCGAAGTCGCTGACATCAATGCTAGGTAGGAATGTTCGCCATCAGCTTCTCTCTTTAATTGAAGACTAATCCCACCTGTTAAGACTGGATGCTATTGAGGATCTCATGAATCATCCGACTTTTGAGTCTGACTTTTTGGATGTGGCGAAGGGCATTCCAGATCTTGAGCGGATTGTCTCCCGCATCCATGCCAAGAATTGCAAGGTCAAAGATTTCCTGAAAGTGCTTGTGGTCAGTTACCATCATAATTAGCTAGATGATATTCTCTCAACCTTATCTTAAGGCATTTAAAAGGCTCAACTCGGGCTTGTCCAAGTTGGCCAACGTCTCCGAGTCGTTTGAATCCAAGACTATACTTGGTCTTTTGCGGTCTGCGCCTGATCTACAGCCTCATATCAAGAATGTCGAGTCTCGATTTACAGAACTGGACAAAAGTAATGTGTCTCCTGGACAAGTACATCTTCATAATATTTATATATTGACATCTAGACAACTCAGACGAGCTACTCCCCGTTGAAGGTCGGGACGAGAAATATGATGAAATTATGAGCGAGATCACCGGTTTAGAGAAAGATTTGGACAAAGCATTGAAGCGACTCCAAAAGGAGACAGGGTCTGTTACTGTGTCCCTGACTAGATCTTACGGGTAATTTAATTGGATCAACAGGATGCCCTTGACTTACTGGCACAGTGCGCAAGGAACAAAAGTGAGTGCAGTGGTCTGCCGCTTACTTTTTGAAACGCTAATCAACCTTTGTTCAGGAAATATATCTAGTTCAAACGAAAGTCAGCGAGAAAGATATACCCAGAGATTGGGTCAAAAGCGGGGGTACCAAGGCCGGTTTGTTCGCTGCAGTACTGTATCCTTCCGTTGATAGCGTGTTCAGGCTGCGACTCGCTGGGTCGTTCCTTCTCTTGCAAGTACGATTCGAAGCTTGAAGGAGGCGCGCGAGACTCGCAACACCATCGTCAAGAGTTTCAAATTCCGGCTCTTCGAAGAATTTGACAAGGATCGTGGAGTGTGGCTGCGTGCCATCCGAGTGCTTGCAGAACTGGATTGCTTGTTCAGCTTGGCCAAAGCATCCATTGCGCTTGGAGAGCCTGCGTGCAGGCCAGAATTGGTTGACGGCGACTCGGCATGGGTGGACTTCGAGGAGCTGAGGCATCCTGCGATGGCGTTACGCACGAAGAGTGATTTCATCCCTAACGACGTGAAGTTGGGTAAAGATGTGGGCAGAATCGCACTCCTGACAGGACCGAACATGGGGTGAGTACACAGAATCTGTCTAATCGTCGATAGCTAAAACTTGTTTTTTCTCGCGTGCAGAGGCAAATCGACGGTTTGTCCTTGCGTCAGGTTCTAGAATTTTTTTTTACCAGCATGCACCCTTTCAGGTAATGCGTATGACTGCGACAGGTGTCGTGAGTTGCATTCCAAATGTCGATGTCCTATACATAGTTGAACATGATCGTTCACAGATTATGGCGCAGCTAGGAATGTATGTCCCAGCCCGAAATGCACGGTAAGCAAACCAGTATGTTAATCAGGTGTCATTCCGTGACCGATTTCGGATGTCAAGGTTATGCCCTGTGGACGCGATCTTGACACGAATGGGCGCGTACGATAACATGTTTTCCAACGCAAGTACGTTCAAGGTTGAGTTGGACGAATGGTAAGTAGTCGGGGACATGGTTGCTAGCGTACAAGGCTAATCAGTTGACCCCTTGAAGCTGCAAAATCCTTCGCGATGCTACTCCCAAGTCTTTGGTCATTCTTGATGGTATTGGCATGGCTCTTCTCGGCTTGTATAATATGCTAACGCATTAACAGAACTCGGACGAGGAACATCTACATATGTGAGTCTTATACCCACGTATTGAGCTACGTGCTTTTCTAATTTCTGTGACTAGGATGGCATGGCTATTGCTGGGGTAAGAGCAGTCTGATATCTGCTGGCTTGTGGCGCCTTCAATAATATTTTACAGGCTGTCTTGCATCAACTCGCAACGCACACGCTCGCCTTGTCATTTTTCGCTACCCACTACGGTTCTTTGACGGATGACTTCTCGTATCACACTAATATCAGGAACATGCACATGAAGACCCTGGTAGACGATGAGAAGCGAGAGGTATAAAGTGCCTGTCGCCATTTGAGAGTGCACCGTCGGCTGACGGCATCACGCAGCTCGTTTTCTTATACAAACTCGTGGAAGGCGTTGCCCCGTCTTCATTTGGAACTCATGTTGCCAACTTAGCCGGGGTGCCTATAGAAGTTGTTCAGAGAGCAGAAGTCATCTCACATGATTTTGCTCGCCAGTTCAAGGCAAAAATGGAAGACAAGAGGAAGAAATTGGCTTCAGCAAGGATACCTCTGGTTATTCAAGCAGACTTTGCCTTCCTACATGGGTTGGCGTCTGGAAAGATCAGCCTTGATTCGAACCCTGTCCGGCAGAGGGAGGTTCTGAAAATGCTCAAATTCACTATCGCCAAGAACTTCCAGTCATAGACTCGACCCATGTTTTGTTCATTGTTGTTGCCCACGACTTATCCGTTTTTCTGACACCCACTGCTACACCTTCGTTGCTAGTTACCAATTGCTGTCGTTCATAGCCCATCATCTGCTTCATGTTGTCAAAGCATGTCTACGCCCGTCGCATTATCCTCTATACATTGTTCATAGTTCTACGTTTTTGACATGACGAAATATGTGACGAAATCTGGATGACATAAGCATAAGCATGAATTGAGACGCGTCAGTAGCGTTTGCAGTGGGCATACGCGTCCCCTTCAGTCTCCTCTAGTGTCCGTACCATCTATCCTGCCATTTATTCCAGTCGAGGCACAGCGTACCACCATGGCGGACGTTGAGATGAAACCGGCAGACGACAAGTCCAAGGGTGAGAAGGAGAAAGAGCCCACGCCGCCGCCCCCGACACCACTCGTGGAAATAAAGTCCAATGTCGTGCTTATCGAGCGTGCGGTCTCCACTTTGGAACCTAGGTTTACTCAACGGGTCCTGCGCTCCCTGACGGCCCTTCGCAAGCGACTGGATTTCAAGGTGCTACATGATGCTATCACAGAGGTCTATCCCAAGGGTGCGTGAAGCACTTATTGCTACGCACTGATCATCCTCACCATGGTTTTAACTGGTCAACAGACTCTGCAACGAAAATAACTTTGCTCTCTTGGCTTCCAGATGTGTCTGCCGCAGTACAGTCCATGGAGATAGACTCGGTACCACCACAGCCAAAATCCACACCCGGCGAGCCTTGCCCCGAGGTCGAAATCTACCTTCGTCTTCTCGTGCTGCACCATCTATTGACCTCGAAGAGCACATATGACAAGGCCATGCCTCTTGCACACGAGACCGTGCAGAAGATGCAGGCCCTCAACCGTCGGAGCATGGACCCCATCGCTTCGAAAGTCTGGTTTGCGGTGGAACGAACGTATGAGTTTATTGGAGAGCTTTCCGATGCCAGGCCGTAAGCGTCTCCGGCACATCCTTTCCTTTCCTTGTCGTTCTAACCGAACTTGAAGCCTTTTCCTTGCGGCTCAACGGACTGCCTCCCTTCGCCATGACGACGAAACTCAAGCATCTCTCATTAACCGTCTTCTGCGCAGCTACCTCCACTACAACCTGTACAATCAAGCAGATAAGCTTGTCTCCAAGACGAACTTCCCCGCGTCTGCGGCAAACCCCCAGTATGCGAGGTACCATTATTTCCTCGGCCGCATCAAGGCCGTACAGTTAGACTATACCGCCGCGCATACAAACTTGCGACAGGCTATTCGGCGCGCACCACCACCGAAGACAGCGCCCGGTTTCTATCAAGCCGTGCACAAACTGTTTATTGTTGTCGAGCTTCTGATGGGTGACATACCGGAAAGAAGCCTGTTCCGGCACCCGGTGTTGGAGAAGGCCCTCGGTGGATATTTTGAGATTGTCAAAGGTACTGTGTCCGTCGAGGTCTTGGGTCTGCCCATCTCACGTATCTGACTGCGGCGTGCTTCCAGCCGTGCGTGCGGGATCACTTTCGCAGTTCCAGGCCACGCTTTCAAAACACGCGTCGACGTTCGAGGCAGACAAGACATACACCTTGATTGGACGGTTGCGCCAGAACGTCATCAAGACTGGTATTCGGCGGCTGTCGCTCTCATACTCGCGCATCTCGTTGCGGGATATTTGCGTCAAGCTGCACCTTGATTCTGAGGAAGATGCGGAGTACATCGCGGGCAAGGCGATCCGCGACGGCGTCATTGAGGGCCGCATCGTGCATGAGAAAGGCTGGATGGAGTGCGGTGGGCAGAAGAGCGCGTACGGGCCGGAGGTCAGTGAGGTCTTTGCACGACGTATCGCGTACTGTCTCGAATTGCACAACCAAAGTGTCAAGGTGAGCAGCTCTGTCTTTCCGTCTCTCTACAAAGCGTCACACCGCCGTATGTAGGCTATGCGTTATCCTCTCAACGCGCACCGGAAGGAGCTTGCTGCGGCAGAGGGAGCGAGGGAGCGGGAGAAGGAGCTGGCCAAGGGGATTCAAGGCGGAGAGTTGGACGAGGATGATGCGGGAATGGGCGGTGATTTCTAGATAGTTGTGTGTTGGTTTGTAGGCACTGTAAATCAGCGACCACTTTGCTTCGGAGCAAATGACTTCACTAGTATGCTCGTCTGGGCCAAATACTCCCACGGCACAGACCGTTCTGCGCCATTTCGCACCCAGCCAGTAACCAATTCTCAACTACAGTTTACTCACTGCGCCGGCTGGATTGTTCCTTTCTCAAACGCGCGCAATGTCCATATTCAGACGCATAGCGCAGTTCTTGAAACGACCTGTAAGTCCGGACTCCCACACGTGCTGATGTTGAACTGAAGCGAACGCGGGCAGACATACTACGTCGGGAAAGACCTGCAGGGTATGTGCCGCCCTGTCCCCCCTTATACTCGGACGCACCGCGGCACTGGCATTGACCAGGACCCGTGTAGGAAATAAGTTTTACGAGTACCCGAGCACTACCGACGGTATGCCCTGTGTCTTATTCGTGCGCGTTGGCGCTGCTCATGTGACGCCAGATCCGCGACGGACACGGAGGAGGGTGATGTACAACGCAGCCAGTGACATGTGGGACTACGTCTCTGGCTGGCGGCATCTGCCAGGTGCGTGTAGTGTGGCCCTGTCCGAGTCCCGTCCCCGGTGGTCCCTGCGCACGTCTGACTATTGCCTCTAGTGCAGTGGACATCGTGGCTGACGCACACGCGCGCGGTCCCCCCATCCCTTGACGTGCGTGTTTTTATTTATGTATATAATTTATTTTTCGAGCTCGTGCAGTGTCGGCGGGGTCTGACGGCGTGGATGGTGGTGTATTTGGTGTGTGCTACAGGAGCTCCGGGCGGACGTCGAGCGGCGACGGCGCGTCCTGCAGAATGCGGCGACGGTGCAGGCACGGGATGAGGAGGAGCGGCGGCGAGTGCTGGCGGTCCCATACCCATCGGCGCGCGAGGAGGCTGGCCTCGTGCCTACGCAACTCTCTGTGAAATCTCCGGCGAATACGGAGCCCGAGCGAGGCGCACCCGCCAGCGCGCCGACTCGGGGTGCCGCATCCGAGTGTGATGGAGACCAGTTGCCTGACTATGGTCGAGATCAGGACTGGCAGCCCAAGTCGTGGACCCCTCGGGCCTCCCGTCGGCGGGGCGGCTGAGAGCGTGTAGTGGAAGGCTATCGTTCATCTCTGGTCTTCTCGCGGTGCATGGCCGTATAGCAAGTGTCACAGCTCCCGAAATCATTTGCACAAATAGCTGATGTCTGGTCTGAAATAGCATGGTCATGGTCATTATATAAAAGTGCAATACAGAATCACCACCGGTCATTTCTCTCCTTCGCCACAACGTATCTATATGGAGACTCACAACAACGATTCAAGCCCACGCCTATCATTGAGCCGCGACCCCCTCTCCGCTCTTCGTGAGCCTCTTCCTGCCCTCTTTGAACGTCTTCTCCAAAAGGAGGTTAAACTGCTTGGCACCTTGCAAGTGCAGAGCGTGGCCTGTCTTCTCCAACACCACCAGCTCTGCCTCCGGCATGTTGCTCTTCAAGTGGTGCGAGTTTTTCGTGGAGACAAGATTGTCATCGTCGCCTGTCACGATCAGCACCTTCGGTATCAATTCGCTTATGCTCCGCAGCCTGTCCGGGCTGACGTGGTGGGCCAAGCCTGCCCACATCTGCGAGATGGCCCCAATGAACTGCTGTGATCGAGTGTTTTCAAGCCGGTAACGAAGTAGCTGTCGAGAAGAGCTACAGCATATTCTCAGTCGGTACGATGACAGAGAACCCTCACCTCTGTCTGGACTTCGCGGTTCGTCTTCTTGCCGTCCTCCGAAAGGTCGTCAAGCCAATCGGGAGTGCAGGTCATCTCAAGGATAATTGGAATTGCGGATTCGGGGTTCTTAGTGAAAAGAAGTCTGTAGGCCCTGTCAATATCAAGCTCGGGGCCTGCAGTACTTTGTGACGAACCTCGTGAGAGATGTAATGCCTTTCAACTGCACCTGATGAGTGCAAGCGCATATTTGAAGACTAGTAGGAGCAACTCGCCGGTGGGAGATTATTCAATACACTGCCTCCGGGGGACGTTACTGCGAGAGCGAGAGAAATTATGCGCTCTGGTATACGCGTTGACAGCTCTGTGCCAAATGTCAGTTGTCACCATGTGTCCGCGTGAAAGGGAAGGGAATACCCTGTGCTATCATGCCTCCGAGAGAAATGCCGACAATGTGAAAGTCGCGATCCTTGGTCCAGCCAACGTAGTCTAACAAGACGATCACGTCTTCCGCCATGCTACTCGTGCTGTGCAAGAGTTTAGATACGACCAGACTCGAACGGGCCGTGTGGCCGACGCACGTATATGGTCCTGGGGGAGTGCTGCTGTTGCCCACGCCTCTATTGTCAAAGACAAGGACGCTGTATTCCGGAAAGTGGCTGAAGTGCTCGACCTGAAGCAACCAAGAAAAGGACGAGCTGTTCAGCCTGTTGGGAACATGAGTGTCCTTGTGTAACGCATGCATTCGGCGGGTCCCAGACCCTGCGGCTTACCCCATAATCATGATGACCTTCTCCAGGCCAGTACCATGCTGCTCAAAGTAGAGGGAATGGCTCCCTCCCTCAATCAAGGGACAGAGTCCCTTGCGCACGCACGTCGACGAACTGAAGACAGTAGACAGTGCCTCGATTCCACCGCCTGTAGCGTCGGTCCCGGACGGCGGAGAGGAGTGTGCTTGCTGGGGTAGAGTGGAGACCATCGTGTGGCGGCAAATCGTGGTCGGGCGACACAGTCAGATCGAGCTGGCTTCTGGAACCGAGGCTTATGTACCTATTTCATATTCTTCTCACAAGGATCTATATATATCCCAATAAGAAATATCTCAAAACAGAAACATTGTTGAGGTACATGTAACAGTAAGGTGCGGACAACGTAAACGTGCGTGTGTGAGAAGAATTATGTGTTAGGAAATAGCTGATGTGTACACTACCATGTCAAAAAGCAAGGCAAGTCAATTGTGTGGGGTGTAACAGTAAGGGTGGTGGCTAGGCATATGTAGCGTCCAGTGATGTGGCCAAGGTGGAACAATGCGTCCCACAGGGGGTAAATAATGCTGACGCGGACGTCAGCATAGTCTATGCAATGGCCTCCACAGTTAGGTGTGCTGTACTCTTCAATGTCAAGCGGCGAATCCGAGAACAAGAATTGTATACGAACAATCAATCTTGGACAATCGTCATTGTACGTCGACACTACTGTATTATCATGCCATCCGCACTTTAATTGTCCATCCGACAACACAATACACGGTCGAAGCCTTGTTAACATGGAACAAACTCGGAATGTACGGCCGCCAAGCCAAAGGCGAAAGGACGACTGGAGCGAGTCCTTGTGACATCAAACACCAAGACGGATCTAGACTGCAAGAGGAACAGTTGTTGCGATTGTTCTACATCTTGAAGGACCGAGTTCTGCCGATTTGTCGAACTCAAACAACATGCCTAGTAAAGCTAGATGCGCGCCTCATAGGGACACTGGGTGACTTCCCGTGAGCATCTAGACATGCTAGATGGACTCTAGATCCAAATTTTCGAGTCCCGCCTGTGAACTTTCAAATTGTAGAATTCCCCTTTAAATCGTATAAGACATATCAACTCTATATCAAT
>QLPN01007861.1:0-21555 GCA_003314395.1 Albatrellus ellisii
GGATCCTCGTATCGTTATCGGTGGAATCATCCTCGTAACTATATCATTAATCCCACTCTTCATTGTCATTCGGAACCTCTATTACGTTCATCAAACCAATATTCAAACCTTGGTTACCAGGAGTAACATTTTAGACCTTCCCTAAGACCGCCCAATAGGCCGCTCTTAGCACATCCCTAGCTCTTTCTAGGGAAGATATGAAGACATCCACTGATTTGATATTGGATTTGACATGAGGTTCAAATCCCATTCTTGGATGTTGACCATTGTTCAATATGAATGGAGTTTGTTTGGTAGAGGCATTGATTTGGTTATTATAACAAAACTCTGCCATAGGCAACCAATTCATCCAATTGCTTTGTTGATGATTAACAAATATTCTGAGATACTGTTCTATCTCTTGATTTATTTGTTCAGTTTGTCCATCAGTTTGTGGATGAAAGGCAGTTGAAAGAGCTGTCTTTATTCCAAAGATTTTGTTTAATTCCTTCATGACTCTTGAAGCAAATTGTGGGCCTCTGTCAGAGAGAACCTTTTCTGGTAATCTGTGTAATTTCCAGATATTATCTCTGAAAAGTCACATGACTCCTTCTGCTGTTACTGTAGTAGTGGTGGGCATTGTGTGAATCATTTTTGAAAATTGATCCACCACTACTAAGTCAGAGTCATATCCTTGACTGTCTGGCAATTGTGTGATAAGGTTGGTTGATATGATTTGCCAGGGTCAGTCTGGGATTTTGTTAGGTGTAAGTTCTCCTTGCAGCTTTTTTGTGATAACCTTTGTTCTTTGACAGAGTTCACATCCTTTTACATATCTTCCAACATATGCTGCCATGCCCTTCCACCAGAAGGTCCTTCCTACTAACTCCAATGTTCTCCATTGTCCTGGATGTCCCACTATTGGACTATCATGACAATGTTTCACTACTTCTGCTCTGCAACTTTCAGGAATGAAGATTTTTCCTTTGTATGTAAGGAGTCCCTGTTCATTTTCCCCATGTCCTGCTATAATTGCCATCTTTGCTTCATCTGCTGGCAATTCTCTCCATTGTTGTATCTCTCCTTTGTTCTTCTGTGCTTCCAAGATCTTCTTCAGTAATGGTGGGTTTGTGAATACTGCATTGATTGATTGTTTGAAAAATTCTGGTTTCAGCAGTATGATGTTGTCATTGTCACATTCCACCCCCTCTTTATGATCTGAACATCTTGAGAGGTGATCAGGCTTGTCAGATGATTTACCTGGGCAATGGGTAAGGTTGAAATCAAATCTAGAAAGAAAAAGAGACCATCATGCCTGGCAACAGTTCAATTTCTGGGCACTCATAAAGTACTCTAGATTCTTGTGGTCTGTGAGGACTTCAACTGGGTTTTGTGCACCTTCAAGGTAGTGCCACCATTGTTCCAGTGCTCTGATTATCACCAACATCTCTCTGTCATAGATGTCGTAATTGTGTTCTGCTGGCAATAAACTTTTGCTAATGTAGGCCACTGGATGCCACTTGTCATTGTCATTTTTTTGGGATAACACTGCTCAAGTTGCATAACCAGAGCTATCAGCTTCTACAAGATATGGTTTGTCTGCTTCAGGAAAGACCAAAATGGGTTTAGAACACATGGCTGATTTGAGTGATTTGAATGCATGTATTTGTTTGTCTTCCCATTTCCATTTGGCATCTTTCTGTAATAGACTATTCAGAGGTTTGGCAATTTCTGAAAATCCTCTGATAAAGCATCTGTAAAAGTTGACAAATCCCAAAAATGATCTGGTTTCTGTGATGGTGGTAGGAGTAGGCCATTCTGCAATGCCTTGTACTTTGACAGGATCCATCATGATCTTGTCAAAGGAGATCTTGAGTCCAAGATAATCTATCTCTTCTTTTTCAAAATTGCATTTTTCTAGCTTTAAGTAGAGTTTGTTTTCCTGAAGTATTTGTAATACTTCAGCGACAATTTGATGATGTTCTTCAAGTGTTTTGGTGAAGATAAGAATGTCGTCTATATAAACAACTACTTTGCCATTTGCAATAAGAATGTGGAAAAGATGATTCATCATTGTTTGGAAGGTGGCTGGACTATTTGTCAATCCAAAAAACATGATGAGTGGTTCAAATAGTCCCTTGTTTGTGATAAAAGCTGCTTTCCATTCATCTCCTTCTTGTATCCATATGTTGTTGTAACCCCATTGAACATCAAGTTTGGTGAAAAAATTTGCCCCTTTGAGTTTATTGATCAATTCTGAAATGAGTGGTAAAGGATATGTGTTTTTGATCATAATCTTGTTGAGGCAACAATAATCCTGTACTGGACATAATTCTCCTGATTTCTTTTTGATAAAGAAAAATGGTGATGCCATTGGGGATTTGGAAGGTCATATACATCCAGATTTCAGATTTTCATCTATGAAATTCTCCAATTCTGCTTGTTCAATGAGTGATAGGTTGTAGATCTTTCCTGCATGCATTTTTGAGTTTGGCTTTAACTCTATGGTGTGATCCCAGATACATTTGGGAGGTAGTTCATCAAACAATTCCTTTTTGAAGACAGTTTTGAAATGGTGATATGCAAGGGGAACTATGTCTTCAAAAGATCATTTGATCTTCTTCTCTGCTTCTATTGCAAGATTTTGACCAATGTTATTGATCACCACCTCTTTCTCTTTCTGGCCAATCATAACACATAAGATCTTATCTCCAGGTCTTGGTTAATCTTCTTTGTCATCATCTACTTCTACCATCTTTGGTACTTCTTTCTTCAGTCATATTTCTTTCTTTGTTGCTTTGATCTTTTTCCTAGACTTTTTCTCTTCAAGAAGTCTAACTTGACATCTCCTTGGACATCTAGAGAACATTACTAATCCTGATTGCCAATTTATTTCTGGATTATGGATTTTAAGCCATGTTTCTCCAAGAATTAAATTGGTTTTCCCTAGACCAGTGACACAGAATGTAGTTCTTTCAGTATGGTCATAGGTTTTTAGGATTAGATCTACTGTTTCTTGTATAGATCCATTCTCATTTCTTGTTCCATCAATGTTGTAAACTGGGATTGCAATTGGTAATTTTTTTGTGTTTATATTATTTTGTTTCACAAATTGTTCATTGATGTAACATGTTGTCACACCAGAGTTGAGTAGAGCATCTACAGTTACTGTTGCTCCAGTGTCCACTGTTTTGATCTCTACTTTGATCATGGGTAATTCCATTTTTATCCCCATGATTTCATGCTTTTCTTCTTTGTGAGAGGGCATACTCTCAGATACCTCTTTCTCTTTCTTTTCCTGATGATTTGAAACAATAATGCATTCATCAATGATTATAGGATCACATACATTGGCATGATCAACAGCACCATTATCAGGAAACAGAACAGAGAAACTATTGGAGGACAATGCAGTGGTATCTACTGATTGTCCTTGGCAAAACCCTGCCTATCTACAGGCAATCCTCTTTTCTCCCACTCATTGTTCATGAGCTTCTGGAAGTCTTCTGTTGACATCTGCCTGATGTCCTCATGTATCTCCCTGACTCTTCTTTCCCTTCTGTGGGCATTTGTGTGATATATGCCCCTCCTGTCTGCAATTGTAACAAATGATTGTCTTTCTTCATTGTGCCCTATCAACATCCATGGGTACAGTGGCATTGCTAGCTCATTGCATTGGTAGATTGCTTTGGATATTCCATCCTGTTTGGGGTCATGTATAATTGTTTCTGGGGGTCCAAACAGGGGCACTTCTGGTTTGCATGAGTTGTCTGTACTCACCCCAATGTCTATCTGCAGTTTGAGCTACTTGTTGCCATTGTAAATAGGTAACAGGAGGAGGATTGATGTTATATATCCTTTGTAGGACTTTGTTATTTAATCCTCTGCAATAGCAGTCAATGAGAGCTTGGTCACCATATCTTGCTTTTGCTGCAATGAGGAGAAAATCTGTAGTGTATTCCTCTGCTGTTTTTCCCATTTGTCAAATTTTATGGAGTTCCTGTTGTGCTGTATGGGCTTCATCTGGATCTCCAAATTGTGTGTGTAGTTTGTCGTCAAAATCTACCCAATTTTGGAAGGGCATTGGATGGAGTAGGTTGAAGGGGGCAGCCTCATGTAGTTGCTGCTTAGTGACTTGTAGATTTCTCCATTGTTCTGCACTTCCTCCTATCATATAGGACAGGGCATAGGTAATACAATCATTGTTGACCCATGTTTTGTTTGCCACAAATACTAGGAATAACTCCTGTATGAAAGAGTCAAGTTTGTCATGCTTCCCCCAGAATGGAGTAGGCACAGAAACTTTGACCTGGTGTTAGGAAAACATGTGGGCCCCTAGGCCTACAGATGGGCCAGATGTACCAACTTGTGTAGGGCATAGGGTTGGTTGGGCACTCATCATCACTGTGATACTGGCCAATGAGTTGGTGATTTGTGCCAATGCAATTCTTTCCCTTCATGCTTCTCCCAATGAATCTTTGATCATAGGAGCTGGTTCCCTCATTTCCCAATTTCTGGGTCCTGAGTTCATCATTGCTCATTTCTGAAGATGAAGGCTTGGGGGAGTGAATTATAATATGGGCTGGTTCACTCATAATACTGCAGAAAGAAATGCCAAGGGAATTTGTTAGGGTGGGTGGTGTAGTAAGGATTGTGGAGTTCAAAGAACCAGATTGCTTGCTGATGGTGATAGTTGAAAGTTTTGCTGTAGTATCTCTGGAGAGCAGTGGAGGTGTTTGGTTGTGTGGGAGGTGTGAGTGGAGTAACAAGTCTGGCATAAGATTTGCCAGAATGAGTTCTCTTTTCTGAATGAAGTATTTTTGGAATGATGAAAAATAAAATTGCACAAAGTGAAAACTCTTTACACCTTTTTCAAGGGTGTAATCCTTTCAAATGCAAAGTGGAAGGTAGTGGTAAAGTGATGTGCTAAGTACTACTCATACAATATGAAAGAATTCTCTGATACCATAAAAATTTATCATATCCCTGGTCTGAATGGTTGTCAGGGTTTCATAGTCCCTGGCACTGAGGGGAAGGTCTGTTGCCTATCTAAGGCCATCTATGGCCTAAAGCAAGCTTCCCACCAGTGGCATCACAAGATGCATGGGTCTCTCCTCAATCTCTCCTTCAAATGGATGTACTCTGACTCCAGCATCTATGTCTTGACCTCTTCCTCCAAGCCACTAATCATTGTCCTCTATGTTGATGACATCACTATCCTGGGAGGGTCTCTCAGGGAAGTTGAAGGATGCAAGGCTGTGTTGAAGTCCCTTTTCCAAATGACTGATTTAGGTGAAATCAAGTCTTACCTCAGCCTTCACATCATGAGGGACTGTCCAAATTGCATTTTGGAGATTGACCAAAAGGCCTACATCCTCAACCTCCTGGATCACTTTCATCTTGTCAATTGTAACTCAACCTCCACACCCTTGCCACCAGGTTCTGTGCCTTGCAAAGCTGACAGTGACTACATCATGGATCCCTCTCTTTGCAGTGAATACCAACAGCTTGTTGGGTTCCTCCTTTATGCAGCCATCATATCATGCCCTGACATTGCCTTTGCCATCATGAAGCTCTCCCAGTTCCTTTCCAACCCCCTGCCTACTCACCTCACCTTGTGTTGCCACATCCTTTGCTACTTGAAAGGGACTCTGGACTTTCATCTGCAGTATGTTGGTCAGGAGAATGCTGGGGTTGTGTGAGGCCAACGCTTTGTCGAAGCCGAACAACTAAGAAGAGCTATAACAAAAGGACAATCGTGCTTCAACTAGCGGATATCCCAGATGATATTAGCGTATAGTAAGAGAGAAGAGAAAATGGTACTGTACCTAGCAGATATCCCAGATGATCAGAACTGGGGAATAAACCACTAGGAGTCTTATGTATATATAGTACCCTAGAATGTGCACAGACCATGCAGTACAGTATAGGGCCGGAGAATGAGAAAGTAAAGTAATGATGTCATATCTAATAATAGAGGGGACACGTCATCGCTGACTGAGCTCCGCAGTAACTGTGGGAATGATTGGTGATACTCCGCAGCAGGTATGAGAAGGATTGGTGAGCATGCGCAGTAATCGTGAGAGAAAGAGTCATAACTAAAAATAGAACGGGCCGATCGGAGATCGGACGACATACGCGTCATCGGCCGATAAAGACAAAGAAAAAGAGTACGTGACCATGGAAATCGCTTTGATAGATCAGGAGCGATTATAAGATCTATGACGATACAGATGTAAGAAAATAGGGAAAAATGAAGAGAAAAATAAGGAAAATAATAGCGGCCTGACAGGTTGTGGGATACTCCAACTCTGACTGGGCTGCAGACCATGATGACTGGAAGTCGGTTGGTGCATACATCTTTGTACTTGGTGGCAGTGCCATCACTTGGTCCTCAAGGAAGCAACACACTGTCTCCCTTTCATCAACAGAGGCTGAATACATGTCCTTGTCACAAGCTGTGGTGCAGGGTATGTGGTTGAGGTCTCTACTGTGTGAGATCAGTTTTGGTTTCTCCTCTTCTCTCTTGTTATATGGTGACAACAAATGTTCCATTGACATCACTACTAACCCCATAGTCACCCGTGGTACTAAGCATATAGACATTTGCCACCATTATATCCATGACTGTCTCTCTTCTGGTTCCCTTTCTGTTCATTGACTACCTTCTTCCTTCATCACTGCTGATGTTTTAACCAAGTCACTCACCCTTCCTCTGTTTTCTGCTCATAGGTCAGGCCTTGGGCTGGTTAAGTGTGTTCCCAGTATGGGGGGGTGTTGACAATGACTCTATGCTTACCAATATTCTCCTTCCTATTTCATCTCTCCACTGTACACACACACAAGCCTATACATACATACATACACATGCATACCTGTTCATAGTTCCTTGGTCTGTGCACTGTAGCATTACTATAAGTAGCCATTCATGTCACTGTATAAGATAAGGAACTACTCCAGCTCCCCTTTTGTGTATGGCCTGTGTTTCACAAAGAATTCCCTTGGCACTTCTTTCCTGAGTACCATGACCACATCAAAATTCATTCCCACAAACATTCACCTTCTGAAATGAGCAATGACTCAACCTGGATCAAGTCAGTGGGCCCTGAGGGAATCTCTACCAATGGTAGAAGATTCATCAGAGGAAAGGGCAAGAGAAGAACATCAGGAAAATGAAACAAGAAGATTATGTCTGTTGGACATTGAGGAAGCGATGGAGACAATGAACAATCAATTGAAACAGCAGGCACAAGTACAAAAGGAGCAAAGTGATGTGATAATTCAACTGGGCACAGCCATGGCAGACATAGCCAAAAATATGAAAGAAATATCAGCTATAATGACCTGGCAAGCCCAGCCAATTATTCCTGCCAGTTCCTCTGGCCAACCAAATGCCCCAATGGGCCACATATTTGCCCAACACCAGGTAAAAGTTTCTGTGCCTACAGCATACTCAGGGAAATGAGACAAACTTGACTCATTTATCCAAGAACTTTTCCTGGTATTTGCAGCAAAAAAAATATGGTCCAATAGTGACCAAATTACTTATGCCCTATCTTACATGATAGGAGGTTCAGCAGAGGCATGGAGAAACATACAAGTCACAAAACAGCAATTACATGAGGCTGATCCCCTCAATCCATCATACCCCATGCCCTTTCAGAGCTGGGTAGAATTCAATGCTAAATTATGAGAGCAATTTGGTGATCCAGACAAAGCACACACTGCACAGCAAGCCTTGCACAAATTATTACAAATGGGGAAAACAGCAGAAGAATACACCACTGAATTCCTTTTATTAGCAGCAAAAACACACTATGATGAGTATGCACTCATAGACTGCTATAAAAGAGGAATCAATGGGGATCTTCTAAATCAAATCTACAATATCAATCCTCCCCCAGTCACATATTTAGATTGGCAGAAAATGGCACAAAAAACCAATAGGCATATGCAAGAATATCACCAACTTATGCAATCTAGGGGAACACCACAATGGACCCCTAGATATACTCAAACAGCCAATTATCAGCCATCTACTACAAAAGCAAGCAACACAATGGTACCAATGGACATAGACACCACCCAGTGAAGACAACCTCTCATATGCTTCAACTGTAGAAAAGAAGGGCACAGGGTGAACATCTGTCCACAGAGAAAGAGCATCAGGGAAATATGTGAGGAAATAAGGCAGATGTCCATGGTGGACTTTAAAAAGATGATATTTGATGAAGGAGAAAGGAGGAAGAAAGAGGGGTTTGCAGTGGACAGCCAGTAGATGTCACTGAACTGTCCAAAAATATGTTTTCAGTACTTACTCCAGATGATGGTGCTGTTGATCATGCCAATGTATGTGATCCCATTGAAATATTTAACAACATTGCATCAGAGAAAAAGACTGAGAAGAAAGAGACATCTGAGAGTATGCCCTCTCAAGAAAAAGAAAAGCATGTAATCATGGGTAAAAGGATGGAGTTACCCATGATCAAAGTTGAAATCAAAGTACCAGAGAATGGACAAGTGGTACCCATTGAAGCCTTACTAGATTCAGGAGCAACTACATGTTATATTGACAAAGAGTTTGTTAAAACAAATCATCTTAACACAAAGAGACACCCTATATCTATACCAGTCTATAACATCAATGGATCTAAAAATGAACAAGGATCTATCAAAGAAACTGGATTTAATGGTCAAAGTCCAGAATCACACAGAAAGAACAACCTTTTGTGTTACAGGACTAGGCAAAGTCAATCTAATACTAGAAGAAACTTGGCTTAAAATCCATAATCCAGAAATAGATTGGAACACAGGCAACATTTCATTTACCAGATGTCCAAGACATTGTTATCTACAGGTAGTTGAAGAAAGGAAAGTTTGGAAAAAGAAGAAACAAGAGAAATTGAAAAAGGAAGTACCAAGGATGGTAGAAGTGGAAGATGAAGATGAAGATGAAGTACAGAAAGAAGATCACATTCTCTGCATCATGGTAGGAGATGATGAGAAAGATGCTGCAAATCAAAAAATATCCCAATATCTAGCAATAGAGGCAGAAAAGAAAAAGATCAAAAAGTCATTTGAAGATATTGTTCCCAAAGCATATCACAAATTCAAAACAGTATTTTCAAAAGAATCTTTCAATGAAATGCCTCCAAAAAGAATATGGGATCACACTATCAAGTTGAAACCTGGAGCAAAGATGCACATGGGAAAGGTGTACAATCTATCCTTTGTTGAGCAACAAGAATTGGAGAAATTTATTGAAGAATATCTGAAATCTGGGTGTATATGAACCTCTAAATCACCAATGGCTTCACCATTTTTCTTTATCAAAAAGAAGTCAGGAGAACTACATCCAGTTCAAGATCATCAATACCTCAATGAGATTACCATCAAAAATTCATATCCACTACTGCTCATCTCAGCATTGATAGATAAACTCAAAGGTGCAAAATATTTCACCAAACTTGACATAAGATGGGGATATAACAATGTTTGAATCAAAGAAGGAGATGAATGGAAGGCTGCTGTCATTACAAACAAGGGATTATTCAAACCACTTGTCATGTTCTTTGGACTTACCAACAGTCCTGCTACCTTTCAAGCTATGATGAATCACCTCTTTAGAGAGCTCATCACAAAGGGCAAAGTGGTGGTCTATATGGATGATATCCTCATCTTTACTGTGACATTGGAAGAACATCACCTTATTGTTGAAGAAGTCCTCAAAATATCACACAATAATGGACTTTATCTAAAACCCAAAAAATGCAACTTTGAAAAGATGGAAATAGATTATTTGGGCCTCAGAATATCCTTTGACAAAATTATTATGGATCCAGTCAAAGTTCAAGGGATAACTGAATGGCCCACACCAACTTCCATTACAGAAGTTTGCTCCTTGTTGACATTATTCAGTGTGTACTGAACACTTTTGTTCAGCTCTTCCCCACTACATTACATGCACACTCTTGATACAAAGTGACACACTTACTACACATGTCCACAGACTGCCCACATACAATCTCACTCCACACATTACTCTGGATGACACACATCCCCTCTACATATGGCAGTCCTTGTACTTACTCACATACAATCTGCTCTAACTTTACTTGTGGACACTACTTAAGATGGGACTCTTACTTTACAATCTCCTCAGATGTCTTACCATCTGTCTGAGTGAGTATCCCTTACCCATCACCATCACATCTGCTTATCACATCCCTGCAGCATACTTTCACCACATTGCCTCACTACCTGTGTGTTGGTAACAACTTACTTCTGCTACAGTCATGTGGCCCACTTCACTCTCCCTCTTGGGAGTCTCTTACCTCATATCTCTGATATATATCATCATTGCTGCTGCCTGCCATAACCTGCATGTACACTTCTTAGGTTTCACCAACTTTTATCAATGTTTTATTAGGGGATTTTCCAATTTAGCAAAACCTTTGAATGCTCTTTTACAAAAAGATAGCAAATGACATTGGGAACAGGAACAAAAAGACTCTTTTGAAAATCTAAAGACAGTGTTATGCTCCAAACCTGTCTTAGTCTTTCCTGAACCTCATCGACCTTATCTTGTAGAAGCAGATAGTTCAGGATATGCTACAGGAGCAGTACTTTCACAGATGAGAGATGATGAAAAATGGCATCCCATGGCATACATCAGCAAAGGATTGTCACCAGCAGAGTGGGATTATGACATCTACAACAAGGAGATGTTAGCTGTTATATGTGCACTGGAACAGTGGTGACACTATCTAGAAGGACCAGATAGCCCTATTGAGATCCTTATGGATCACAAAAACCTAGAGTACTTTATGAGTGCCCAGAGACTAAACTGTTGCCAGGCTTGATGGTCCCTGTTTCTTTCTAGGTTCAACTTCCACCTTTCCCACAGACTGGGAAAGAGTTCAGCCAAACCAGATCTCCTCTCAAAATGAGCAGATCATAAAGAGGGGGTGGATCATGACAACAAGAACATCATACTGCTTAAACCAGAATTTTTCATCAAACCAAACCATATACAAGCAATTTTGACAAACTATATTCCACTCCTTCAAAAGATAGCAGATGAACAGGAGAATGATGGCAATGTCAAAATGTGGTCAGAGTTATCAACAGATGAAGTGAAGACAGCTATTGTAGCTGGCTGGGGACAAAATAAACAAGGATTATTGATGTACAAAGATAAAATCTTAGTCCCAGACAGTTGTAGAGCAGATGTCATCAAACAATGTCATGATACTCCAATCACAGGACATCCAGGACAATGGAGGACACTGGAGATAGTGTCAAGAACATTTTGGTGGAAAGGAATGGCAGCATACATTGGAAGATATGTCAAAAGTTGTGACATCTGCCAAAGAACAAAAATGATAACAACAAAACCACAAGGAGAATTGACTCCTAATGAAATACCATCACATCCTTGGCAAATCATATCAACAGATCTTATCATGCAATTACCAGATAGTCAAGGATATGATTCAATTCTCATGGTTGTTGATCATTTTTCAAAAATGATCCACATTATGGCAACAACATCTGATGTAATGGCAGAAGGAGTGGCAAGATTGTTCAGAGACAATATTTGGAAACATCATGGACCTCCTGAAAAGATTTTATCTGATTGAGGTCCTCAATTTGCTTCCAAAATGATGGAGTTGAATTGGTTGTTAGGCATTAAAACAGCCTTATCTACAGCCTATCATCCACAAACAGATGGTCAAGCAGAGAGAACCAATCAAGAGATAGAACAGTATCTCAGGATTTTTATAGACCATCATGAGTTGGACTGGATGAATTGGCTACCTATGGCAGAATTCTGTTATAATAACCAAGTTAATGCTGCAACCAAATACTCTCCTTTCATGTTAAACTCCAGACAAAATCCACGAATGGGATTCAAACCAGGCAAGATGTCCACTATCAATTTGGTAGAAAATTTTGTTGAAGAGTTGAAGAGGATGAGGGAAGATGCAGAATCAGCACTGAGAAAAGTGGCTGATGATATGAAGAAGTACTATGATGTGCATAGAGGAAAGACTCCTCAATATCAAATTGGAGATAAAGTCTGGTTAGATGCTTCTAACATACAGACAGGATGACCAACTAGGAAATTGGATCACAAAAGACTGGGACCTTATTCCATTGTCAAAGTGCTTTCAAATAAAGCTTATGAATTAGCACTTCCCTGTTGAAACATATGTGCATATTACCTACAATTTCATTCGGCATTTCCCATACCTACTACACTACCACTACCTTCCGGGACTCTCCCCACTCTCACTCCACACGAACTCCGGACGACATGTGTCCTCACTGATATGGGCATTCTTGTACTTCAGAATATCCCCTCCACTTTAACTTTACTTCTCACCACTATATAAACACTACTCCACATCACATCTCCTCAGTCATCGTCTTCAGACAACTGAGTAAGTAACCTCACCACATACACCTCTGTAAGACTGAAAGTCTAGCTGGGTGCACTCTCTTAAAGATTGCTCTAAAAGAAAGGATATCCAGCTGTATCAAGCTGGGGTCTATTCGCTATACTACTGAGCTACTTATAGTAAGTACCTATGCGCATGGACCAGCGCAGTACCTAAGGGCAGGTCAAGCAGTATAAGACCGCAGTACAAGATAAGGGGATGCACAGCATCCCATAGACCTAGGCCTACCTAGACAGGGCCTAGCACGAAGCAACAGTAAGTAATCTAAGATAAGATAAGATGATGACAAAGAAAGATAAGATCATCTTATCTTATCAGATCAAGGAAAATATAAAAGAAAAGTAAAAGAAAATAAAGAACTAAATGCACCTAAAATAAGGCGCCTGACAACCTCGTACCTCTATTCACATACCCTGCAGCTCTATCTTCTTCACTTGTGACAACCCTCTGTTGTTCACAACTACGTACTATCACTGCAGCTATGCTGCCATACGCCTTATTGATATCCATCATATGCATTGTCTGCCATAACCTGTGCGAACATTCCCAAGTCCATGAAGATCCATCCAGTATTTCATGTCATCAAATTACTCCCTTTTTCTCCAAATGATATTCCAGAATGGATTGTGAAACCTCCTCCCCCTCCTATCATCAAAGACAATGTTGAACAATATGAAGTTGAAAAGTCTTAAATAGCAGAAAATATCACAGACATATCCAATACCTTATCAAGTAGATAAACTACCCAGAAGATGAAAATTCCTGGGAACCAGCATGTATCATGATCAAAGACATACCCAAACTGGTTAAAGAATTCCATCAATCACATCCCACCTCTATTAGATCTATTCAACATTGTTCTGTTCCAGTAAAACAACTTTCAGACTCAGCTACATTACCCACAAGAGGATCAGAGCACACTGCAGGACTAGATCTTTACAGTGCAGAAGAAATCATTGTTCCTGCACATGGTCAAAAATTAGTTGATACTCAAATCTCCTTGGCTATACCAGACAACTGTTATGGATGTATTGCTCCTCACAGTGGTCTGGCTGTCAAAAATTCTATTCATACTGGAGCAGGAGTTATCAACTCAGATTATCATGGACCAGTAAAGATTCTACTCATCAATCTTGAAGATAATGATTTCCAAGTCAATGTCAAAGATCATGTTGCTCAATTAATCCTCAAACATATTTCACTTGCTGCTGTCAAGGAAGTTGATTTACTGGATAATACACAATGGGGAGAACAAGGTTTCAGATCCACAGGAGTTTCTACTGCTTGTCAAGTCATCTCACCCTAAAAAGGGGGGGTATTTGTCAGGACATACTTTTCTTCTTCTCATTTTATGATTTCTTTTACTCTTATCACATAAGATCTACTAGAGATATCTTATCTCATCTTATCAGATCAATAGTAGATCTTATCATGATTATCTGTGACTCATTCTCATTTGTCATTGGACTGCTAACTATACATATATGACTACATTTCCCACAGACACTTACTGATGCTATGCAATGCTGCACATTGCTTATTGATAGTTCTCACAGATGCTGCACATCTTACTTACATATGCCTGCCCTATAGTGATAGTGTTGAAGAATAGTGCGTACACATATATATTTCATTCAGTGCTACCTCTATACACTGCACACATATTACTTACCTAGCACATACGTACACTCACTTATGAACACATACTTCTATGCCTTGGTCTTCTTATGAGACTGAATACTACCTACTCCACCATTTACTCCGGGACGACATGCATCCCTCCACATACAGTAGTTGTTGTACTTTACTTACACACTCTGCTCCAACTCTACATTACCTGACTATATAAGATAGACACTTTACGCTACAGCTCCTCAGACATCTTACCTTGTGTCTGAGTGAGTACCTTACCCTCTCCATCTTATACACCCACTCATCTCAACCCTGCAGTATCTCTCATTACTACGTTGTGTCACTTGCTTGTGCTCACTCCCTCTCACTCACTGCAGGTTTGTATTACCTTCAGATGTCTTACCTCATGTCTGATATCTCTCATTACTATGTTGTGTCACTCACTTGCACTCACTCCCTCTCACTTGCTGCAGACATGCTGTCTGTCTACTTCCCCTTCAGGGAGATGTTGCTCAACATGATAACAATCTTATTGACTCTCAATGCCTGCCATAGCCTGCATTCACAGATAGCACCTGGTCTGTGCACTGTTCTCCTTAGTATATATAGGGTACTTCTGTTGTACATATTTCTTTAGCTTTATACATCTGGGATATCTGCTTTATAGTGTGTACTCATCCTAAGTTGTATTGCCTCACATCCTCTCTCTTCCCTCTCATACTCTTGTGACCTCACTATCTAGCATGTGCCTCACAGAGGGTTTCAGTTTGGGTGGTAAAAGGAGTACTTTGGCTAAACTTGAACTGTTGTAGTTTGCAGAGTGACTGGAAAGTAGTGATTGTGCCAGGAGTACCAGATTTGGTTTTGAGGATTTCCCAGTTCTTCCATGCTGTGTTTTCATCATTGACATGGTATTTGTTGATTTTTGGTTATCTTAGGATGCTGGATATACTTCCATATCCTTATCTCTTTCTATCTTTACAGTTCAGGCTCCTCTCTAACTCTATTTGGCCTTTACTATATCTTCTTTACCTCATCTTTGTCTCATCTCAGCACTTCTGCATGTGCTGAGATGAATATCTCTTCTGCTCTCTTAGCTCTCTTCTGACATACTTGCTCTATGCAGCTCTCTCTTTCTTCTGTGTACCCTCTACCCTCTGGTACACATCTTCTCTATCTTACCAAGGCTGTGTTATGAGGCACTTGCTTTGGCACTTCATAACGGTTTTCTTTTCCTTTTTTCTCTTTTTTTTTCTTATATTTTACTTACTATAAGCATAGTATTAACTACAGCAGTGAGCTTAGCTCCTACTTATAGTAAGGACTCATTTTCTATTCTCTCTTATAGTACTTAAGTATTTACACATACTTAAGTGTGAGCATAGCTCCAAGTACTATAAAAGACTCAACTCTTTCTTTTATCTTTCTTTATTTATTTACATTTACTTGCTAAGGACTATCATTATACAATTAGCAAGGACTCACCTTTTTCACCTTTTGTTTATCTTTGTTTACCCCTAGTTCATTTTCATGCTTGTGGCTGAGCCACTTACTATATTCATGGATGTGTCTTAGGTCATGTGACTTCATTGATTGCTGTGCAATCATCATTGATCCATAAACCTTATTCACTTGTACTATCTTTAGGACTCTGGTTTTGTATAAGTAGTTGAAAGACTGGCAGTCTTGAACCCCAGTCTGTCAGGATGCATTTATTTTTCTTTCAATTCTACAATTTCTTTTGTCCTTATTGCTCAAGATCTACACAAGATATCTTATCAGATCATGTAGATCTTATCACGATCATATATGACTCGTTCCCATCTCGTCATCGGTCCACTTACTATACGTATATGACACATATTCTCACAGTCACTTACAGAGCTTCCCACAGATGCTGCGCATCCTTACAGATGCTGTGCAAGTTGCTTATTGATCGTTCACAGGAATGCTGCGCATTCCTTTATGATACACCTGCCCTAGAGTACATACATGGTCTGTGTGCAGGTTCCCTTTAGTATATATACCTCAGCTGTATTGTAGTTACTCTTCAGCTGAATACATCTGGGATATCCATTTGCATAAGCGTGATCTCATCCCTCTTGTTAGCCCTATCCTCTTTCCTCTACATTGTGTGACCTTGCTGGCAAATGTTGGCCTCACAATTGTATTCAGCTCTCCTCCCCTGCAACCTCACACACATCTATTCCTTCTCTACATCACCACTCCCCTCCCCCCTCACTCAAAGAGAGTGTTGTACTGTTATAGTTCTTGAAATTCTTCGTAGTTCAGCTGCAGCACCGGGCCGTACATTGCCTCAGCGAGCAGTGCAAGGGTGTCTACCAATTAGTGGGGCACCGAAGATCTCTCTGACAACCATTTGGACCAGAGATACTATAATTTTTACTATATCAAAGATCTCTTTCGTAGTAGTTTTAGTACTTAGTACAACTACTTACATTCCACTTCCACTCTGCATTTGAAAGGCTTGTTCCCTTGAAAAAGGAACAAAGAGTTTTCACTTCGCGCAGTTTTATCTTTCATCATTCCGAGAATACTCCGCTCGGAAAAGAGGACTAGGTCAGGCAAATCATACACCAGACTTACTTCTCCTCTATCTCCAACCACACGACCACATACCTCTCAAGCCCTCATCCGCTTCTACAGCAACACATTTGAATATCGCCGACAACAAGCTATCTGGTTCTATAAACTCCATAACCCATACTACACCACTCATCCTGAAGAATTCCCATGGCACTACTTTCCTCACTACTGGGAGAGAACCAGCCCATATTATAATTCACTCCCCCAACAATTCGTCTTTAGGGGAGAAGTCATCAGATGAGTGGTCCATTGAATTGGCAAGTACGAGAACCGATAGCAGTAATACCAGATTCATCAGAAGAGAGGATGGACAATGACCGAATAACGCCAATGGCGACTTGGATAGTGGATCTGGAGGATACCTTGGAGATAATGAGGCATGAAATAGAACAGTCGAAAGCGGCACAACAACAACAACAAACTCATCAATTGGAAATGGGGAATGCATTGGTTGAGATCACCAAATCCTTGGCCAAAATAACATTGATGCTATCCACCTCCCAAACCCAAATGCCACTTTCGACAAGTACCTCTGGCCTCACTGCCACCCACATGGGCCACATATTTGCCCAACACCGGGTAAAAGTTTCATCACCTACTCCATACTCAGGGAAGTGCGACAAGCTTGACTCCTTTATACAAGAATTATTTCTTGTATTTGCAGCAAATAAAATGTGGACCGACAGCGATAGAATCACATATGTCCTATCATATATGATAGGAGGAAGTGCTGAAGCCTGGAGAAACCTAGTAGTTGCCAAACAATGATTACATGAAGTCCATCCAAATAATCCATTATATCCAGAACCATTTACAAACTGGATGGACTTCGACATGAAATTACAGGCACAATTCAGTGATCCAGATGAAGCACAAACGGCACAACAACAGCTGCATAAACTACAACAAGGAGGAAAATCAGCAGAAGAATTCACCACAGAATTCCTCTTAATAGCAGCAAAGACAAAGTATGATGAAGAAGCACTTATAGACTGCTACAAAAGAGGATTAAATGTGGATCTTCTTCAAAAAGTCTACAATATTCATCCTCCTCCTTCCACATACTTATCATGGCAACAAATGGCGCAGAGTACGGATCGGCATATGAGAGAGTTCAAGCAATTGGTTGCAGACAGGGGATCCTCAAGCTGGGGACCCAGATACAACCGCAATGCTAATACTCAGACCAATGTCGCTAATCCTTCTGCAACCCATAAAGCCAGCAATGAAACGGTACCTATGGATGTAGATCGAGCACAAAGACACTGTGAAATCATTTGCTTCAATTGCAGAGAGAAAGGACATATATCATGCGATTGTCCTCAGAAGAAGAAGGAGAAACTATGTACCATTCATGAGCAGATTAGGGGTATGACCACGGAAGAATTTGCGCAGATGTTGAATGATGAAGTGATAAAGAAGATCACTAAGGAAGTGGGTTTTGGAAGGGACGAGTAGTAGATGTCGCTACATTGTCCAATTGTTTTTCAGTACTTACTCCAGATGATGGTGCTGTTGACCACGCCAATGTATGTGATCCAGTTGAAATATTTAATCACATTGCATCAGAAGAAAAGACTGAAGAGAAGACATCAGAGAGTATGCCCTCTCTAGAAAAAGAAAAGCATGTTATCATGGGGACACAAACAGAATTACCCATGATAGAACTAGAAGTCAAAAAACCAGATAGTGGACAAGTAATTACTATCCAAGCCTTGGTAGACTCAGGAGCAACAACCTGTTACATAGACGAAGAATTTGCCAAAAATAATCATCTAGTTACAAAGAAACCCCCGATCACCATTCCAGTCTACAATGTCGATGGAACAAGAAATGAACGAGGTTCTATCAAAGAAACAGTGGATTTAATAGTCAAAATCCAAAATCACACGGAAAGAACTACGTTCTGTGTTACCGGATTAGGAAAAGTCAATCTAATCCTTGGAGAAACATGGCTAAAAATCCATAATCCAGAAATAGATTGGGAAACAGGGAAAGTAAAATTCACAAGATGTCCATGAAGGTGTCACATCAGAGTAGTCACGGAACGAAAGGAAAACAAACAGAAGAAAAAGAAGGAGGTTCCTCAATTGGAAGAAGTCAATGATGATGAAGAAGATGCAATAGGAAAAGAAGACAAAGTACTATGCGTCATGGTCGGAGATCCTGAGTTAGAAGCCTCTATATCAAACATATCTCAGGATCTTGCGATAGAAGCAGAAAAACAAAAGATTAAGAAATCTTTTGAAGATATAGTACCCAAAGCATATCATGGTTTTAAATTGGTTTTTGCAAAGGAATCATTTGATGAATTACCTCCCAAACGGACATGGGATCATGCAATTGAATTAAAACCAAATGCAAAAATGTATATGGGGAAGATCTACAATCTTTCATTTACCAAACAGAGAGAGTTAGAGAAGTTTATCAAGGAAAACTTGAAATCAGGACGAATCAGACCATCAAAATCACCAATGGCTTCTCCCTTCTTTTTTCTCAAAAAGAAATCAGGAGAATTACGTCCCATTCAAGATTATCGACACCTCAATGAAATTACGATCAAAAACTCTTATCCTCTACCACTCATTTCAGAGTTGATTGATAAACTCAAAGGGGCCAAATACTTCACAAAACTCGATATCAGATGGGGTTACAACAATGTTTGAATAAAAGAAGGAGACGAATGGAAGGCTGCCTTCATCACCAATCAAGGATTATACAAACCTCTTGTTATGTTTTTCGGACTTACAAACAGTCCCGCTACGTTCCAAACCATGATGAATCATCTCTTTAGAGAGTTGATAGCAAAAGGGAAGGTGGTGGTTTACATGGATGACATCCTTATCTTCACAGCGATGATTGAAGAACATAGGATTATAGTGGAAGAGGTGTTGAAGATATTACGCAATAACAAGTTATATCTCAAACCAGAGAAATGTGACTTTGAAAAGACAGAGATCAATTACCTTGGACTTAAAATCTCCTTTGACAAAATTATGATGGACCCCATCAAAGTTCAAGGTATCGCAGAATGGCCAATACCAACCTCAGTTACAGAAGTCTGCTCCTTCCTTGGTTTCACCAATTTTTATCAACGTTTTATCAGAGGATTCTCAGATATCACCAAATTCCCTCAACTCACTTCTACAAAAAGATGTCAAATGGCATTGGGATTCAAAACAACAGGAATCATTCAAAAACCTTAAAACAGTGTTATGTTCCCAACCTGTTTTGGTTTTTCCTGAACCCAATCGTCCTTACCTTGTGGAAGCAGATAGTTCAGGTTATGCTATGGGAGCAGTGTTATTGCAAATGAGAGACGATGAGAAGTGGCATCCAGTAGCATATATCAGCAAAGGATTATCACCAGCTGAGAGGAATTATGACATCTACGACAAAGAGATGTTGGCTGTTATACGTGCACTAGAGCAATGGAGACACTATCTAGAAGGAACAGATAGTCCCGTCCAGATCCTTACGGATCACAAAAACCTAGAGTACTTTATGAGTGCCCAGAAATTAAACCGTCGCCAGGCTCGATGGTCTCTTTTTCTTTCTAGGTTCAACTTCCACCTTTCCCACAGACCGGGAAAGAGTTCAGCCAAACCAGATCTCCTCTCGAGATGAGTGGATCATAAAGAGGGGGTGGAACATGACAACGAGAATGTCATACTGCTAAAACCTGAATTTTTCATCAAATCAGACCATATACAAGCAGTCTTAGCGAACAATATTCCACTTCTTCAGAAGATCACAGATGAACAAGAGAAAGACAGAGATGTCAAAATGTGGGCAGAATTATCAGCAGACGAATGCAAAACAGCAACAATAGCAGGATGGGGACAGAATAGAAAAGGATTACTCATGTTCAAAGACAAAATCCTAGTCCCTGACAGTTGCAGAGCAGAAGTCGTAAAATACTGCCATGACACCCCAATCACAGGACATCCTGGACAATGGAGGACACTGGAGTTAGTGTCAAGAACATTCTGGTGGAAGGGAATGGCCACATATGTTGGAAAATATGTCAAAAGTTGTGATATCTGTCAGAGAACAAAAACAATAATGAAGAAACCACAAGGAGAACTGATGCCAAATGAAATACCGTCAAATCCATGGCAAATTATATCCACAGACCTTATCACACAATTGCCAGAAAGCCAAGGATATGACTCAATACTCGTGGTTGTTGATCGTTTCTCTAAAATGATACACATCATGCCAACAACATTGGACGTAACCGCAGAAGGAGTAGCGAGAATGTTCAGGGACAATATTTGGAAACATCATGGACTTCCTGAAAAGATCATATCAGATCAGGGACCACAATTTGCTTCCAAAATGATGCGAGAGTTAAATCGACTATTAGGCATAAAAACTGCCCTATCTACAGCCTATCACCCTCAAACCGATGGTCAAACAGAACGAATCAACCAAGAAATTGAACAATATCTCAGAATATTTGTTGATCATTGACAATCGGACTGGATGAACTGGCTACCAATGGCAGAATTTTGCTATAATAACAGAGTCAATGCTTCAACCAAATACTCTCCATTCATGATTAACTCCAGACAAAATCCTCACATGGGTTTTGAATTGGGCAAGACGTCCACTATCAAATTGGTAGAAAATTTTGTGGAAGGAATGAAGAGAACAAGGGATGATGCAGAATCAGCACTCAAGAAAGTGGCTGATGACATGAAGAAGTACTACGATGCTCACAGAGGAGCAACACCCAAATATGTAATTGGAGATAAAGTTTGGTTAGACGCGACAAATATCCAAACTGGAAGACCAACAAAGAAATTGGATCATAAATGGCTTGGACCTTATTCTGTCAAACAAGTATTGTCAAACAACGCATACAAAT
>QLPN01007912.1:0-10959 GCA_003314395.1 Albatrellus ellisii
TGCACTAGTGCTCTATTACGTGACAGCGTTGTGACTAGGAATTACAAAAGATGCACTGTCGTGACACCTAGGATAGCATATTCTCCCACTGGCAACAGACACCTTCAGGAGTCTAGGGCACAAACATCTAGTGATCTCTATATCAAGGAGAACCACAAATCAACATACAATCCTGCGAAACATATACAGCACAACTGCGCAATCTGATGCACCCATGCTCACCAACAGAAGCAATAGCTTTCAGATAAAGAGACAACACAAAGCTAGCCCAGTATACGAAACACGTATTGTTGTCCGACTTTGAGGCTGCACGACTCCTGTCGACTAAAGATAGTTTCACTGCCACCCCACCCTCGAAAACAACGGCGCCTGGCAAGCTACATCACGTCGTTCGACGCTTTTGACGACCGTTTCCTCACTCGTCCCCTTTGCCCTGCCTGGCGTAACCCTACCAACGCCGCCCCCGGGCGAGGCTCCGCAATGGAGCCAACAAAACCGTCAGACAAGATCATCTTCAAAGTAGAACTCGTCTTCATCTTCATCTATGCTCGCTAGGTTCGTGAAGTCGACCTTGTATCGCAATAGTCCACCGATGCCACCGATACCCTTGACGAACTGTGCTCCTTCCCGTGATCGATTCGTTACGAACTCGACGTTTGCACCGAACTCCTTGTACTTCTCGGCAAACCACTCGAGAAGGAGCTGTGGTTCGATAACTTGTTCCATCTCAAGGCCAGTAGACTTATCGTGAACTTTTCACGATCCTTCTCTTGTCCTTTGCTTACATCTCCTCTACGCAAGAAAGCATTTATTAATGCCTTGTCTATGAGAAAAGTGCATGAGAACAATGCTTACCACTTACAGCATTCCGAAGGGTATAGCGCGTGATGTCCAGGTTCTCCCAGACGACAAGAGTCTCAACAGAACTCAACTCTAGGGCCTTAAGTATATCGTCGACGCCGAAGCAATATTTGCCAGAATCCTGACTGATTTCGTCGAAGTATTTCTGGATGAGTCTCTTTTCTTGGACGAACCTGACATCTGCCAGTGACTCTGCTGCAAGCTCGATCACCTATATTATTGCGTATATATGAGCTGAGACAGAGAACTTATTACGGAAGAACGAACCTGATTGGATCCGTTTTCACCACCGTAACTGACGTCAACAACTTTGATGATCTTCACCGCCAAACGAGGGTCAAACATATTACTTTGGCTTAGTTCCGTCTTGAAGTCTGCACTGCCGGCCAGAATAAGACCCGTAACGTTGACTTTATCTTTATCTTTATCACTGGTGATGAACTGCTGAACCGCGAGCTCGGCAACCTTCCGCACATAGTTATGCCTTTTCTCGTCGCGAAGACGCGAGAACCGCAAGGCTGATTGACCACGACTGGTATGAACACAAAAGGGTTACAGTACGAACCAGAAGGCCTTCAGGCCTTGCTGTGATGAAAGATCCGACTACAAAAGGGTATACTGGCGACAGCGGCAAGCAACTATGCAGGGCAGGCTTTAGGGCAGGCACGTATCGACTCAATTGGCTGCCGCGTCGAGCCGCCTGAGCCTACAGCCATTTCGTTGTTCCTCCCGATGATACCATAGCCGCCCTCGCATGGCTGGTAACGCGCAAAAGCGAAAAGCAGATGAAGAGATCAGGGCTCAAGATTCCAAGCGCGTGAAGATCAACTGCAAAGTCCCGAAACACTCCGTCTCCAGGCCACCTGGACGTCATGCAATGGAGCACCCCCACACCAATTCGGAGACTATGGGCACATCCGCTGCTGTTTCCAAGACTATAGAAGTCACAATAACTCCAAAAAAAGGCAAGGAAAAAGCTGTTAATCGTTCAGATATATTCGAACGAAACATCTCCAAGAGAAGCAAGCTTAAGATCAGGAAACTCGTTCCACCACGTCCATTTCCAACAGTCCCAACCTCCGTCTCTGCTACGGGCCCGCGTTCAACTCATCACGAAGGCAAGAATTACATCGCCATAACGCGCAAGACACCCCTAGGCGCGTATCTCAGACGTTGTAAAGACGTCATCTTAAAAGACGGGTAAGCTTCCATCTTCCGTTCATTGCCCTGGCGAGTGAGCTGTTCCTCAGATATCGAACGCTGCATCTAAATGCCATGGGTGCCGCCATACCACACCTTGCAACCCTCTCGGTCTCGCTTCCTCTTGTGCTTCCCTTTGCAAGTGATGAGATCGCTACGGAGGTGCTTACAGGCACCGTCGAAGTCCAGGACGAATTGATCCCCGAAGATGAAGACGAAGATGTCAGCTATCGGACGAGGGCAAAACCAAGCATGAGCTTGGTAATAAAGATCGGGGATGGTGTAGACGAATTGAACGCTGGTGGTAGCAAGTGGTCTGCGCGCGGACGGCGACGGAAGGGTTTTGCTGTACCGGTCTCGGTGCAACCGAGGAGTACGACAATCCCAGAGCAAATAGTTGTACAGGAGGCAGAACAAAGCGACATGGACGAAGCTTGAGCAACTTCAAGCTTCTAGTCTGCCCTCAATAACTTGTCATCGTACAAGGCAATAATCTATTCAAATGCCCAGTGAGAATCCTACGCTAGCAGGTCCCGTTAGACACGGGGTAAGACAGATTTCCATGTCCAGACAGAACCATCTGACATGGGCGCAGGCGGGTGTCTCTCTGACACGGTGGTGAGGTCGGCGGCAGCTAGCGGGCGTGTGCGCCTACGCTTAGTCCATGCGCGGGCGACTCCCTCACAGATACAACGTTACTATTCACTAACTTCAAACTCAGTTACACAAAAAGATTCTCAGAGCGCGCGGATACGACACCACTATTCACTCACTTGAAACTCAGTCACATATATTGTACATTCATTGAGCCCGTGAGCATATATCGTGACGGCGACTCCACTCAATGGAAGGTTCAGCCAATAAGTGCAACGTTACTATTCAATCACTTGAAACTCAGTCACACACATTATCTGCTATGGCCGCTGATTGAGTGACCGTGGGGTCGTTTCGCATGTGGGACTCTAGCAAGAGAGATCGAAAGCAAGTGTGGTTGAAGGTACACTGGTAGTACATTGCTAGGTTGTTGCGATTCGAACATATAAACATTGAGGATGACTACGTTGTTATTTTGTCGGCAGAGAACATGTGTGTCGGAGTTTTACAACGCGTCGGTGCAGTCAGTCAGTACTGAACCAGCGTTACCGCACTCAGCCTCAGGCACACATTCCCGGTATATCATTCTTAGGCGCAAGGGTCATTGTCAGCCGTCAGCGTACCAACAGCTCTCCTTCCACCATGGCCTTACGACTGAGCATAGTCATCTGTGTAGCATCCTTCCTCCTTGGTTCGCATGTCTCTCATCTATGTCTTCTACTCTCACCTCATCTTTCCACAGGTCTCCTCTTCACCCACTGGATCGCAGACTCCCTCACCCTCTGGAAGTCCCCGATCAGAGATGAGAACCTCTGGATCTCAGCCTCCTACTACAACATCCTCACAAAAGGCCACCACTACTTCAGCTACTTCCTTTTTACCGTCGTAGTGCTGGGTGCGACCACCATCCTCTGGAGCCTGCGCGATGGCGAGGCCGGCAATCTCATGTTCGACGGTGGCAGCATCTGTAAGCCATCTACATTTCCGTCCGCCTCCACTCCGGCTGCTCACCGCACGCACCGCCCTGCAGTCCTCTACGCCACCGCCGTGGTCATATACAGCTACTCTGTGCTCCCCAGTGCGTCTCTCCTGCTCCCGGACCTGACCCTGACAGCTGATAGCCGCCCGCCGCCCAGACTTGTTCGACAACTTCTCCACAATCCCCGCGCACACAAGCGCGGACGTCTTCCCGTCCGCGCTACGCATGCGGACGCTCGAGCTCGCATCCTCCCATCTCGTGTGCAGCGTTGCGCTCACCGGCGTTCTGGGCCTCCAGGCTGGGCGCTGGTGGGCGGAGCTCTCAGACGACGACGACGCTGAGGAGGTGCAGCAGGCGGTCCAGCCGTCCGAAAAAGCGCCTGCGCCTGCGCCTGCGCACGCGACAAAAGCTCGGCGCAAGGAGGCTGCGCGTGAGGAGGATGAGGAGCAATGAGACGGGCTGGGTGCAGATGATGCACCAACGAGTGGCCGGGCGCATAGCCAGAAGTGGCGTCTCGCGATGTTTGCCGTAAGATTTTGGTTCTTCTGGACGCTGGGATCAGCGATGGGACTATTTGCTGCTTAGTGTAATACTGCTTTGCTATCCGTCATGTCGCTTTGGGAGTGGTCATACCTAAAATTTACAGAAGCTCAAGATGATACCCCCCGCTTGGTTCCATTATCAAAGATTCAAAGAGTCTAATGCTGCCAGTGTTTTATAAGTGGGGCGTATGTAAGTGTCTATAAAATACGGATAGCAGTAATGATTAGTGCATGATCACTCTTGTACGATATCCTCCTTGCGTGGCCGCGAGTCCTTGATCTCTCTTCCCTGACCAATAATCGACTGCGCCTCTCCATCGACAACGATGCCTAGTAAGAGCAATCAGAGGTAATCATCGTACACACCGACATTGGGGCAGGACTTACCGAGACCCTCTTCACGCGCAAGCCCAAGAACGTGCTCGAGCTCAACGTAGCCATCCTTGTCGACGTCAAGCTTATCGATCACGTTCTGGATTACGTCCTCTTCAGGCTTGTGCTTGATGACTGCTAGTGCCGTCTTGAGGTCCTGAATGGGAATGCGGCCCTGTGGGTCGCACGAAATCATCTGCAAGGAGTTGCCCACGCGTGCGTCATACTCCTCTAGCTGTGTATCGATCTTGGTGAGCATGCTGCGAATGCGCTTGGCAAGAGCCTCTGATGGCGAATTGGGATCCTGTGACCAAGTCAATTTAGCACACCTTGCGACAAAGGGTTTCAGGGTACTGCGGACCTCCTCTGCTTGTGAGTTCTCCTCCATCAGTGCGCGCAGTTCATCACGCTCCTTGAGGACACTCGACTTCGCAGACAAAACGGACAGAGCCTCGCCGAGCTCGTTGAGCTGTTCCGTCGTCATGCGAGCATCTTCGCTCTCGAATCGTTCAGGGTGAAGCTATGACAGATGAAATGTTCAGCCAAGATCCGCCTTCCACAACATCAACAGCATACCTCAGAATCAGGTAAGAGCGATTCAGCAAGACGCGCCTCCTCCTCGCTCTTGGCGCGCTCTTCTGCCTCTTTCTTTGCACGGCGCGCATCTTCCTCCTTCTGCTCCTGCTCCTCTTCGTCCTCAATGAGCTCTTCTTGCTGTTGCAAGACATCAAGCTTCTGCTTGTACGAGGCCTTCTCAGAGTCCACTTCCAGCTCCGCCTCGTTAAGCTAGATCATCACTTCACGTCAAATCGCTAGCTCTCGCAACAAAGCGCGCCGGTAAATACGCACCAGATTGTCAGGCAGCCCGCTCAACACGTGCTCTAAGCTTTTGGTAACCGTTGTCTGCCCACTCTCGCCCTCACCTGGAGTTCTGTCGAAGTAGAACGCGCGCCCAAGAATGAGCAGAACACCAGACACCCGGTTGTGGAGGTGCAGCGAGATCCACGTGGTTAGCTCCTCGCGGAGACGCGCGGGGCTGACGCCGAACGTTCTGATCCCGCGGCTTGCACAAGCTGCCTGGAGCTCACTCGTGCTGAGCTCATCGACACCTTCTGCATCAATCATCTGATCGTCACGTCTCAACTGCAGTAACCGTGAGCGGATCGCGCCACGCAGGAAATTGTCCGTGCCGAACGCGTTAAGACCCATGTACCGGCACATGGAAACGAGCTGCGGTCGTGAGAGATTGTCGAGCGTGAGGTCGTCATCGAAGAGCTTTGCAACGTTGATGACATCTTGTGTTGAGGGCTTCTCTCCAGTGGAACGAACCTAGTGCGACTGGTTCAGATAAATGAAAGCAATAGTAAAATACACGAAGCTACCTTGCGGAAGAATTCCTTGAAGGTGTCAGTGCCGACAATGTGAGCGTTGGCCTTGAGACCGGATTCACGCAGTGTCTCTTGCAAGAACTTCGCCATTTCTAGCCTGACGCGCAGAAGCTTGCGAGCTTTCTCTTCCTACACAGCCGAAAGCGCCTGTTATAAGGGACGCTAACCTGTAAAGTGGATGCGATGACGTACAGCAGCGTACTTGTCCTCAAAGGTGGAAGGCAGCATGTTCGGGAATAGCTTGAGCGCGATTGGAAGTAGGAACTCCATGAACGGTACAATCACGAACACAGCGAACGGAATCAGCCTCAACAAGTCCTGAGTCGTGCGCTTCAGCTACATGCAGTGTGCGTAAAGTCATGAGCCAGCCAAGCAACGCGCAGAACGAAGAGATCCACACCTGTCGACGCTCTCTGCGCGTCAAGCTCTCACCGTGCAAGATTTTCCACTGTAGCCTTGCAGAGATGCGAACCTCCTTGGCCAGCAGCTTCGAACCATGCCAGTAGTGCTGCGCTTCGTGCTTCACCTTTTTCCATGCACGCCTGAGCACAGGATCCTTTGGACCATCGTCTTTTGGGGCCGGGGGCGACGGCTTGGCCACCACACTTGATCTTTCCTGAGCAACTGGCTTGGCGCCGGTGCTCTGGCAGCGCACAAACAACGCATGTGAGGCCGCCGCCGCCACCGCCGATGGACCTGGTAGAAGATTATGATGATGGACAATTATACGAGTGTGTTTTAGAACATGTCTGTGCGGGAACGCATGACGGACGAGAAGAGAGGGTGGTGAACGTGGCAACCATACAGACATAAGAAAGACAAGACCCGCTTTACTGCGGAAGAAAGAAAATTAAGAAATGACTGGCGGGCACGGACTTCAGTAGGAAGCCGTGTTTGGCCATTATTTGGCTACATGTAAGTTATCATAGGTATGTTACACCACCACCATGCCCTCCGCATCCCCTGCAACAGCGGTACACGCCCTCGACCCCTCCAGTTCCGCATACAAAAGAGCACGGAGGCAGCACCATAAGACTACCAAGAACAGGTCCGATGTCGATGCAAATTGGTCGCCCTTCAGAGCAGCCGAGAAAAAGTACAAGACCCACTTCCCTCCGCCTGATCTATCCGACGTTCTTGATCTGGCTCTGTTAGATCATGCAAGGAGAGGCGAGATAGCAGAGGGAGGTTGGAGAGGCTGTGCTAATGCAGTGGTCTCACACGAAATACAGCTAAAAGATGTCCCCGATGGAGGCAGAAGGGCTTACACTTTACCTTGCATCCCTGGTATGTCTCGTTTCTGCCTAACAATTCCCTCTTCACATAGCGGTTCATTCGACACGCACCCCAGGCTTGGTGCTTCTCCCTTCATACATATCTGAGGAGAAGCAACGAGAACTTGTGCGCTGGTCACTCTGCGAGCAAGCGCGTCACCCCAACGAGACGAATCTCGACACGCACTATGTCCTGCCTGAGATAGGTATCTGGAACTCCTATGTCCAATCTCTTCGCCATCATCTTGAAGGGGATATCATCCCACCTCGCGCTTCCTTGCTTGAGACTTCAACTGCGATCGTGGAACCTCCCGGGCCCCGTAAGCTCGTATCCAACCCTCCCGCGTCCCCGTCAAATTACAACGCGCTGTCAAGCACGCCGAAACAACCCTCTGCACCCTCTCCTTCTATTCCGCCTCTGGCTGTATCCGCGCTCGTTCCGAAGCTCCGCTGGGCCAACATTGGTTGGTTCTATCATTGGGGGACGAAGCAATATGACTTTAGTAAGGGAAAGCAAGCCATCGGTGGGAGCGTGAGAGGCCTATGCAAGGAGGCTGTGGAGAGCGTGCCTTGGGAAGAGGTGTTCGATGACGATGACTTGGATTCATGGGCAAATGATCAGCCGGGATGGAGGACCTGGTCTGACAGCTATGGTGTGTCTGTACATGTATGCAGTGGATTCTGTGTCGAGCACGAAATGGTTTGTAGAGCCCGACGGGGGAATTGTCAACTTTTATCAATTGAAGGACACGCTTATGGGGCATGTGGACCGCTCCGAAGTGTGTGCAACGTCTCCCTTGGTGTCGATTTCGTAAGTCTTTTCTTATGTTGTCGGTTGCGCACGGCGACTGATGGTGTGCTTTGTGATCGCAGTCTAGGCAATGCGGCCGTCTTCCTTATTGGTGGTAACAGCCGTGACGTTGAGCCGCTGTCGATTCTGCTTCGCTCTGGAGATGTGGTGATTATGTCGGGGCCCGCATGCAGGCGAGCATATCACGGTATGTCCTACGGGCGACGTCACCAGTCTTCGTGCTGCTGATCGATACACCGTTTCAGGCATACCACGGATATTGGAGGGTACTCTACCTGGTCACCTCAAGTCATTTCCAAGTGGGGGTGCGAAGGACGACTGGGGGCCTTATGCGGACTATCTTGGTACGACCCGAATTAACATCAACGTTCGGCAAGTTTTCCCAAAAGGCTTTGATCCCAGATTGGAGATCCCCAGTCACGGCAAGTAAGCGACTCGGGTGCCTCGAAGCTTCTTGTTCCCAGTTTCGTAGCCCCAGTGTTCACATGTTTCTATAATCTCTACAACCGTTCCTGTACATGATCGCTCTCCTCGAAATCATTCTGCAAGCATTAGCAATCATTCATCTTCGACGTATTTACCATACCACTACGGATAAGCTAATAAAGAGTCGTGTGTTCGTGCCGCAGACAATGCGGCAGAATTAACGCATTACATCCAGAAGCTGAACAACGCAATCGACGAATTCATTGTCAGTCACAATCTGTTTCGAGGGTCGGAATTGGGCTTGCTGACGCTGACGACGCGATAGCTGGAAAGCACATCGGCCATCGAGAAGTCGCTATGTCCGTGGTTCGCTTGCTCGGGACAGTCAGATCGCTCACCGCTGTGTGCAGATGCTGACGGCTTCGTTCGGAAACGCGCACGGGGACATCAAAGAGATGCACTCCGAGGTTTCATGGATACGCATCGAAGTCACAGAGATGAAGACCAACATCCAGGATAGGATAGCGAGCATGCAGAGAACTTTGGAGGACATACAGGTGACGGTGGAACAGGTCTGCAACCATCACTCATTCCCGTGTTTTTGATGGGCACTCACGAGGATACCGCTTGTAGAATAAGAATGGTACGCAACGAGCTGTCATTCGTTTTCGCTGTTTTCTCGCTCACCACCTGGCCATTGCCCCACTGCAATATTTCATCACAGTGATTCGAGCACAGAATTCGAAGAATACAGCCGAACCGAGGCTCCCGCAGCTTTTTTTTTAATACCCTTTATGGATCAAGCGCGCACATAAAACCGTTTCGTGGCGCTTGTATACGCCTCGCCTTGTTAATTTAGGGAGGGCAGTGTATTGAGCGTTTCGTCCCCGCCGCTGCCAACAACGTCACCTGTGCCCTCTTACATCACTCTTGCGCAACAGTCCAACTGCCCCCTTCTCGCTTGCTACTAACCACTGCACTTGCAAACAAGGGATAAAATCAGTCCATTGCAACGGCGCAACATGACCATCATAGATTAGTTAGAAGGCAGGCAGCGCTGCCAAGGTGTCGTCGGACGTCATGATAATCAACGTCATGAGCTATACGAAGACAGTCAGTATGGCTTTGTGATGTTCGAGAGAAGATACGATGTCCGCACAATCTTCTACTTCGCCCCACCGTTCTATCTGGCTAGAGACTTCAACCTGAGACGCTAGTGCAGCCTGCTCCGCTGTGAGTCGCTTGTGCACGAGCGCGAGCGCGATGAGGAAAGACTTGGTTGTATAGGTCGCACGTTCCATTGCTAAAAATGGGAAGAGTTCGTCAGTGTAATAATTCTCCTGATATGGTGTAGTTTAGGAGGTATAGTGCTGACCTGCCATCTCCCAATGATCAAATTTGCTCATGACCTGGTCAAGCTTTTGTTTTGTCGCCTCCGGTTGTGAGTAGAATAAAACGGAGTCCCAGGTGATTATTTTTACGCCAAATTCGGCGTGGACCCAGTCTAGAAGAGGATCCCAATGCTCCTTTTGTAGTCGAACAAGTGGAGGAGGATCATCTTGGTAAAAACTAGAGAAGCTGCTGGGGATCATGGATGACATGGCATTGACATGACGACGCACCAGATAGTATCAGTGTCAAGATAATTCAACAAGGAAGCACGAACGTCTGCACGCGTCGATTCATCGTCCATAGCATCAATGGCGCGTGCAGCAAGCGAAGTCTATGTTTCCTTCAAGGGCTGTGACTAGTCTCAGCCGAGAGAACGACGCACCATGGGAAGTGCATGTGGCTTTATGAGAGTGTCTTGATTTTCCCATTCGGATGCTATCAGCGTAGCGACAAGTCTCTTGTGACGAGGTACGAGGAGCGTGTTCCCGGACGGTGTCTTCAGAGGACGTTTGTCGAGGGTGACGGCGTACGAATCATCCCTTTTCTCAATGTCCACCGTCTTCCAGAAGCGCTTCAGGGTCGCCTCAGCACCTGAAAAACGAGTGCTGAAAAGATTAGAACTCGACACTAGCTGATGCTGAGTTACTCACGATTTGTCGCAGTTGCTGGCGCAGCGCCGTCGAGTGCAGGAGCTGCGGCGGCAGAGAGACGACTCAAACCCCATAGGGCAGGCCTAACCCAAAGTTGTTTTCGGCATGATGCACGGAGAAAAGGTGAAAGTGAATGGGCGAGTCTTGCAGCTTGCATTTCACCTCACCGGTGACGGAGGCTCGGGACTTGTCCACCAATAGCTCGACGCGATTCCGTCCCAGGTCACAAGGGTCACGCATCCAAGCGCGTTACCACGGCCAGAGTCGCTCCGCGGCGTCTCCGCGATGGAATTGCCAGTACCGCTGACAGTGTTAGTGACATCGCGCCTCACGAGAACTCGGGCACCTTTCCTTCATTTCTACGAGTCATCATGTCCACATCCAAAGGACGCAGATTCGTGCATATGAAGCAACCCATGATCTCCTCTTTCTTTCAAAAACCTTCGTCTCCAACACGCGACAAACAGCTG
>QLPN01007916.1:0-21133 GCA_003314395.1 Albatrellus ellisii
TTTTTATAGTACTTAAGTATTTACATACTTAAGTGTGAGCTTAGCTCCAAGTACTATATCAAGACTTATCTTGTCCCTTTTTATCTTTCTTTAATTATTATAACATTTACTTGCTGAGGACTATTACTATACAATTAGCAAGGACTCCCTTTTCTCATTCTTATTTATCCTTGTTTACACCTTGTTCATTTCATGCTTGTGGCAGAGCCACTTATATCACATGGACATGTACTTACTGTGCATTACTGCACAACTTTACTATAGTTAGATCTCCAGTTTTGTATAAATAGTTGACAAACTGGCAGTCTTAAACCCCGGTCTTGTCAACTTCACAATCTAGGGATTCTCCTCAAAACTGCACTTGACTTAAAACTCCCCTCATCCTCTAAAGAACTAAGTCTAAGATCTCTAAGTCACTCTAAGCATCACTAAGACATCCTAAATCCATCACTCTGGATCCTCATATAGTCATTGGTGGAATCATCCTCATCACTATCTCATTGATCCCACTCTTCATCATCATTAGGAACCTCTATTATGCTCATCAAATGCATATTCACTACCTTGTTACCAGGGGTATCATTACAGACCTTACCTAAGACCATCCAATAGGCCACTCTTAGCACTTTGACAAGACTCCACACTCCTCCTAACAACCAACTGTGCTTCTAGGAAGCATGCAACTCCACAATGGCTTCTAATCTCCACAGAGATTATCATTAACAACTTCTTCCTGCCAACACTGTCTCATTAGAAGTAACTGATTGCCAGTGGCATGATTACCTCCAATATGACAGCACCAACAAACTCTTTTACATCAATAACCAACTTGTTTACTTCACCCATACCAATAAGGAACCCCAGACAGCTTACCATATTGGGAATCTGATTGTTACCAATACACTGCTTCTATCAGCAAATATCCATCAAGAAATCTTACTAGATACTGACATCTGTCAACAACATAGACAACTCCTTGGAAATCATGTCCCCATCCTGCTCCAACAATATACAAACAAGGAAGATGAATATACATTCTATGACAAACACAACCAGTGGATCTATGAAGCCTTTGATGACCCAGATGAAAACAAAGTTATCATTTGCTGGGATTCCACAAACCCATCGGACTACAATTACATCAAAGTATATCCTGAATGAGTATCTTCACTACCCACAATCCCCAAATACTGACAGAGCCTTATTCCAAGATCAAGGCCTGAATCTTGCACAAGAACTCTCCCAGGGCCCCCAGAACCATGAACCCCCACCAATGTTTCAGAATAACTTCCTCAAGTGGAAACATTCTTTACTCCTCAAGCAACAACTTCAGGAGATGAAACCATTACCTCATCCACCCCTTTCATTCAATCAAGACTCACCCCCAGAATTATGACTTCAGACCCAATTGATCTGACACCAACAACAAATCACCTGAACCCAAAGAGAACTCAACAACCTATATCAAGAATGGCTCACATGTCATCCAAAGAACCCCAACTTAATAAGCCATCTGAGTTTTCTGGAACCAAATCCACTGCCAAAGACTTTATCTGAAAGTTAAACTCCATTTCTTTACCAAAACTTTCAAAGATGATACAGATAAAATCACCTTTGCACTATCTTTCTGTAAAGAAGGAACAGTTGCCAGAACCTGGGCTGGACAAATCATTGATTGGCTCACCACTTCCTCTTCAATGCTCACATGGTGTTACAAGGCACTTGCTTTGGCACCTTGTAACACATTTCTTTTTTCTTTCTTTCTCTTTTATCTTACTTACTATAGTAAAGTGTAGTATTATTACTACAAGTGTGAGCTTAGCTCCACTTTACTTTAGTAAGGACTTATCTTTTCTTTTCTCTTTTATAGTACTTAAGTATTTACATACTTAAGTGTGAGCATAGCTCCAAGTACTATATTAGACTTATCTTTTCCTTTTATCTTTATTTATTTATTATAACATTTACTTGCTAAGGACTATTACTATACAATTAGCAAGGACTCCCTTTTCCCATCTTTATTTATATCTGTTTATCTCTAGTTCGTTTCACGCTTGTGGCTGAGCCACTTATATCACATGGACACGTACTTACTGCGCTTTACTGCGCATTTTCATTTACTTACTGCACTTTACTGCACAACTCTACTATACTTAGATCGCTAGTTTTGTATAAATAGTTGACAAACTGGTGGTCTTAAACCCCAGTCTTGTCAACTTCGCAATCTAGGGAATTCTCCTTACACTGCGCTTGATCTAAGCTCGTTAACAACTCACTTCACTCTCTATACTAAGTCCAAGAACTCTAAAATCACTAAACGTCGCTAAGACATCTTACACTTATCACACTGGACCCTCGCATCGTTATTGGTGGTATCATCCTCATCTTGATATCATTAATCCCTTTTTCTATCGTCATTAGGAAACTCTATTATGTGCATCAAATGCGCATTACTACTCTAGTTACCAGGAGTAACAGTATAGACCTTCCCTAAGACCGTCCAATAGGCCACTCTTAACACATGGAAGCAATTCAAGGACCAATTTGAGAAGAAATTCTACCCAACTAACAAAGGGGAGTTATCATGCAACAACCTGGAAAGGTTAGTCCAGGGAAGAGGCACAGCTTCTGAATATGTCACTGTATTCAATTCTATCACCAATACCACAGGTTATAATGACATAACCAACATCAAGAAATTCAAGAATGGTCTTAGGAAAGACATCAAGGATACCATCATGACAACCAGGGATACATTACCAACAACCTTACAAGAATGGCAAAATCTCACCATAAGGCTCAACCAGAACAAGTCCAACAATGACTTCCAGAACAGTATTCAATCCAGACAAGGCAGATGATTCCTATACCCTGATGATTTACCCAAAGGGGATAACAAATCACAATCCCAGAAATTAAACCCTTGCTCTATTTGTGCAATGGAAGACTTCTCCCCCCAAGAAACTTTCCAAAGAGAAGTATTCACACATGCTGGGTTTACTGGAAATGGAAGATTATCAGATGAAGAACACAACAAAAGAAAATTAGAAGGAGCTTGTTTCAGGTGCAGAATCAAGGGACATTTCAGCAGAGAATGCAAGGTCAAACGTGACCAAAATTATGGAACACCCAAGCCCACTTATACAATAAGGGAAACTCAAACACATGATGAAGAAGAAGACACCATGATAACCATTTCCTGTGCCCTCATGAAATTATCTGACAAAGATAAAGCAGAAATGCAAGATCTCTTCAAGATCACTCAGAATTTTTAAAGGCTCCTAAGTCAGTGACAGACAAAGTGTTTGCACAGGTATGAGCAGGCAATAAAGACCAATGTGATTGTTGTGATAATAGACAGCATGTCCCTGATTGAGGGAAGATCAGGCAATAGACCTGCAGCAGGTAAGATATACCATGAACACAGTAAGGGTGTCATGGTGTGATAAGAGCGCTGCAAGGAAGAGGTGAAGGAGTATAAGAGTAAGATGGGGAAATGTACTCACTCAGACAGGCAGGTAAGACATCTGAGGAGGTTGTGTGTATGTAGTCCATCTTATATAGTATGTATGGCTAGAGTTGGTGCAGAGTTGGTATGGTAGAGTACAACAACTACCTTATGGGGAGGGATGCATGTCGTCTCAGAGACTTGAGTGGAGTGGGTAGTGCTCAGACATGTTAAGAAGTCCGAGGAGTAAGAATCAGTTGGTGTACACATGGTATATGTAAGCAGTGTGTATCTGATGGAGAGAAGGAGGGAAGCTGAATGAAAGACAGTATACATGCAGCAAGATCAACACAAAGGAGTAACTGATTTTAAATTGGACATTGTGAGCAGGAACTTGAATTCGGACAATGAACTGTATATATTGTTCTCAAAATATAATGGTTCTCCATCCATTCACATTCCTGTCAAAATCTCCATAAGAAATCAGAAAGTCACCACCAAAGCTTTAATTGACAGTAGTGCAACCAGAATCTTAATCCATCAAGATTTCATACAACTACATCATCTACCAACCCAGAAACTTGAACATCACATACCTGTCAAAAATATCGATGGAACAAAGAACATCAGAGGAGATATCACACATACTTGTCATATCACCCTTGAAATCAAGAAAGCAAACATAAAACCCCATATAGAAACAAATTGATTCTACATCACTGATCTAGGAAAAGAAGACATCATTTTAGGAACCAATTGGTTATGACAACATAACCCCAATATAGATTGGACCAAAGATACAGTATCCTTCTCACACTGTCCATCAGAATGTCAGCAAAACCCTATTATAACCACACCATCATTTTCTGAAGAAGACCTAATCCATACAGAGGACCAATGGACAATTGATGGACTAGACCTTTTTCACACCACCTTGTCCACACAAATAGCCATGAATAATCAACATGATGGAAAAGGAATGGATATTGTCCCAATTCATTATCATGATCTAGGAATGGTTTTCAACAAGGAAGCTTCTACCCAATTACCTAAATGATGTGCATGGGATCATGCTATAGATCTAAAACCAGGAGTGGAACCATATGCCAGGAAGGCTTACCCCATCAATAATAAACAACAAGAAGCACTTCATGCCTTCATCTCTGAAAATAGCAAAAAGGGACATATCTGCCCATCAAACTCCCCATGGGTGGCTCCATTCTTCTTTGTTGGAAAAAAAGATGGCAAATTATGTCCCTGTCAGGATTATTGAAGATTAAATGAAAGAACTATCACCAACAAATATCCCCTACCACTTATTCCTGAACTCATCAACAAACTCAAAGGCACCACCATATTTACCAAACTCAACCTCAGATGGGGATAAAATAACATATGCATTAAGGACAGAGATGAACACAAAGCCACATTCATAACTGATGGAAAATTGTGGGAACCTACCATAATGTTCTTTGGTCTCCAAAATTCCCCAGCTACATTCCTGTCAGGATTGTCAAGCCTACGGCGGCAGCCCGTAGCGCGAGACCAACCGGAACCCGACTTATCCCTGCTCTCCTTTGGAGAGGCTTACCGGGAGCTGCCCTGGATCTAAGCCCAAGGGATGAGGAGACTCAGACTATAGAAGAGGGGGATGAACCAGCTGTAACAAGCTGGGGTCTATTCGTCTAGCTACCTATCTACTTATAGTACTGGAACACGCGCACGGACCAGGTGCAGTACTGAAGGGCAGGTCAACAGTAACTAGAAGTGCAGCAAGTGTGGGAGTACGGCTTACAGATGCGCAGCATCTGTGGGAACGATCCCCGAGATGACCGTAACGACAGTAAGTAAGATATCCAATGAGATAAGATAAAAGATAAGATGAAGATCTTATCTTATCAGATGATCTAAAGAGAAACATAAAAGAAAGTAAAGAAAAGATAAAATAACGGTAGGGAATAAAGTCAGCGGTAGGAGTCTGACAATTCCAATCAATGATGAATGCCCTCTTCAATGACCTTATCACCACTGGTCATGTCATCATCTATATGGATGACATCCTCATCTTCTTGAACAATCTATCAGAACATCAGAAATTAGTCTGCCAAGTTCTCCAACATCTTATCAATGAAGACCTGTTCTTGAAACCAGAAAAATGCTTCTTCAAGAAAAAATCAATTGAATACCTTGGTATGATCATCTCCCATGATCAAGTTCACATGGATCCCACAAAGTTATCAGCAATTACCAACTGGCCTATCCCAAAAAAGGTTAAAGACATACAATCATTTTTAGGGTTTGGAAATTTCTATCAATGCTTCATCAAAGACTTCACCAAAATGACCAAACCTCTTACAGAATTAACACACAAAGATCAACCATGGGATTGGACAGATCTCCAACAAGCAGCATTTGAACAATTGAAAACAGCATTCACAACCACCCCCATTCTATTAATACCCAATTTTGATGCCCCCTTCAAACTTGAAACCAATGCCTCAGATTTTAACTATGGAGCCATATTGTCCCAACAAGGTTCTGACTCCCACTGGCACCCAGTCACATATCTCTCCAAACAAATGACACCACCAGAATGTAATTATGTCATTTATGACAAAGAACTTCTTGCTATCATTCATGCCCTGGAAACCTGGTGCCATTACCTCAAAGGTAGCCCTCACCCTGTTGACATTTGGTCTGACCACAAGAATCTCGAATATTTCTCCATGGCAAAACAGCTTAACCAATGTCAAGCTCATTGGAGCTTATTCCCTTCCCACTTTAACTTTTCGATTTCCCACCATCCTGGGGCCCTCAATAAAGCCAATTGTCTGACCAGGAGGCCAGACCATGAGGAGGGGGTAATTTCAGACAATTCCAACATCATGGTGCTAAATCCAAAGGTATTCTGAATAAATGCTACAGGAAGACACCTGACACCCACTTGATCAAAAAACATCAGACAACAAATTATTGAACAACTCAAGACCAACACACTTTCCAAAGAAACATTCCAGAAAATAGAGAACCTCAGACCTCAGAAATTAACACAAGGCATCCAAGAATGGAATTACAAAGACAAACTCCTTCTATTCTGTGGAAAGATCTACATTCTGGATAACAAGGAACTTCAAAAAGAAGTTGTATGTATTCACCATGACTCAACCCACACTGGACATCCAGGAAGATGGAAAATGTATGAACTCATTCAACGAGACTACTGGTGGCCAGGAATGTCCTTATTCATCAAAGCATATGTAGAAGGATGTACAACATGTCAATCCACCAAGAATATTACACATCCCATCAAAGCTCCACTCATTCCCACTGAAACCCCCCATAAACCCTGGCAACACATCACTACTGACTTTGTAACTGACCTTCCAGAAGTAAACAGATATGACTCAATCAATGTCATCATAGACAAATTCTCGAAAGCTATCATTATCACACCATGCAAGAAGACTACCACTGCCTCAGAAACTATTCTTAGATCATGCATGGAAATGCTTCAGCCTTCCAGATAAAATCATCTCTGATTGAGGACCACAATTTGCTTCAAAAGTTACTCAAGAAATCTGGAAAGCATTAGGAATTACATTGGCAATGTCCACCACCTATCACCCACAGTTGGATGGGGAAACTGAATGTGTCAACCAAGAAATAGAACAATATCTCTGAGCTCTCAGAAATCAATCATTGACCAACTGGCTCGATTTACTTCCCTTTGCCAAATTTTCATATAATAATCATGTTCATTCCACCACCTGGAAATCACTGTTTGAGACCCTTATGGGGTATAAACCTAGATTTACTATCAAACCAATCACCACCTATGCCCCAGAAGCACAAAACTGACTTCAACATATACAGAACATTAGAGAAGAAGTAACAGCAAGTCAAAAACTTACTGATCACATCACCAAGGATTCCCATGACAAACATGGAACTACCTTCATCATGTATAAAGAAGGTGTCCAAGTTTGGTTAGATGGAAAGAACCTCAAACTCCAATACCTGAAAATGAAACTAGCCCCAAAATGGTTTGGACCATTCCCTACCAAAGAAGTCCTCAGACCTGTCAACTATTGGCTCAAACTACCACTGAAATGGAAGATCCATCCCATGTTTCATGTCACTCTTCTCACACCATTCAAGGAAACACCTGAACATGGCCCCAATTATATGAAACCACCCCTGGAAATAGTCAAAGGCAAAACAGAGTTTGAAGTGGAAATGATCCTTGGCTCTAGAGTGCAGAACAATGGACGACTCCAATATCACATCAAATGGAAGGGATACCCAGAATCAGACAACATGTGGGAACCACAGGGAAATCTGAAGAATGCACAATGGGAAATCAATGAGTTCCACAAGTGAAGGCCAAGTGCACCTAGACCCCTGTGCAGCCTGGGAATAGACTTATTCACCTTCCAAGATCACCTGACTACCCCCCTCACCCATACTTAAGGAAACTGCCCTGCATCAAAACTATCCATCACCCAACAATGTCTTCCCTCCCCCCATCCTCAGCCTTCTCCTCCCCTCTTTCATCCTTCTCCCTCCTCAGATCCCCCACCCTCTGTGCATCCCCCCTCCCCTTCACAGAGGAGGATGCCACTGCCACCCCACCTCCACCCCTGCCCAGCTCCCTCTCCCTGGCCATGGGACTCACCACCCCACAGCCCATCCCCTGGGGACCTCCCCCTAGCCACTACCACCCCTCCACCCCCTACCCCACCCAGGCAACCTCCTCACCCTACAAGCCAGAGCTATCTCTGGTTCTGCCCCCCTTGCCTCATTGCCTCCCACTCAGCCCACCCCCAGCACCCTCTTTGGAGGAGTGCATCTATGAGACCAGAGTCTGCATATATCCCTGAAAGGGAGACTGGGTGCACTCAGACTAAGGTTCACACCAAAGAGAGAGGAAATCCAGCCATAACTAGCTGGGGTATATTCAGCTATACTCAAGAAGCCTATATACTCTAAGTAAAGGTGCACGGACCAGTGCACAGTACTACAGGGCAGGCTTTACAGTACAATACCGCAGTAAGCTAAGGAACATGCCAAAGGTGCATGCTATGACCTCATGGTCTAGGCTTAGCCAGAGTATCCTAGACCGGCATGGCAGTAAGTGTAATATGATAAGATAAGATCAGATAAGATGAAAGATGATCTTATCTTATCTTATCAGATAACAAGAGAAACATAAATGAAAATGAAAAGAAATAAAAGACTAAACACTCCAAAATATGAAGCCTGACAGCATCACTGATGCCCTGGCCTCCCTCCCAGGCCTCATCACCACCCCTGCCTCCCCTGCAGCCTCCTGGGACAACCTGTCCATGGGCTGGTGGCCCACCTCCCACCACGACACTGAGGTGTGGTACTCTGTGTCCTCCACCCCCACCCCCACCCCTCCAAGAGGGGCCTGCTTCAAGTGTGGCCAGCACAGCCACCATCAGGCTCAATGCCCCAATCCCTGCCACCCCTATGCCCACCCCACCACCACCTACCACTGCCCTGCCCACCATGCCACCCCTGACCCCATCACCCACTCTGACCCCATGTACCTCATGTGGTGTGCTGAGAGCCACTTCCTCCAGGAGCACAACCTCCTGGCCCAAGAGGAGCTCACCCAGGCCCATGAAGAGGCCTACTACTGGGCCCAATGGTCTGCCAGCTTCCCCTGCCTCACTCCCCACCACCCCTGGTTCTTCAAGGGGGGCATGCCCAACAGCTTCATCCCAGCATGGGACACCCTCCCTTACCCCACCTATGAGGAGTAAGTGGCAGGCAGGGGGAAATGGGTCAGGGGACCCCACCAAGCATCACAGGCAACACATTGCATGAAGAGGGGGTGATGTTACAAGGCACTTGCTTTGGCACCTTGTAATGGTTTTCTTTTTTCTTTTTCTTTCTTTTCTTTCTTACTTACTAGTAAAGCATAGTATTATTACTACAAGTGTGAGCTTAGCTCCACTTTACCTAGTAAGGACTCATCTTTTCTTTCTCTTTTATAGTACTTAAGTATTTACATACTTAAGTGTGAGCTTAGCTCCAAGTACTATATTAGACTTATCTTGTTCTCTTTATCTTTCTTTATTTATTACAACATTTACTTGCTAAGGACTATCATTATACAATTAGCAAGGACTCATCCTATCTCGTCCTTATTTGTCTTTGTTTATCTCTTGTTCACTTTGCACCTGTGGCTAAGTCACATTACTGTGTATTGCTGTGCAATACTGCACCTTACTGTGTAACTTTACTATACTTAGGACACTAGTTTTGTATAAGTAGTTGAAAGACTGGTGGTCTTTGTTGAGATTCTGGGCAGGGCAGCAAACTGAGAGAAGACCATGATATAAAACAGACAGGCATCAAGCCCAAGACAGATTGAGATTGTGAGAAGAGCTAGAGCTCATCAGAGCAAGAGGAGAGAGCAAGATTGCTACATCTGTAAGATAGAGAAGATGTGTACCAGAGAGTAGAGGGTACACAGAAGAGCTGCATAGAGCAGGTATGTCAGAGGAGAACTCAGAGAGTAGGGGAGATACTCACCTCAGCACATGCAGAAGTGCTGAGGTGAGACAAAGACAAGGTAAAGAAGATATAGGAAGAGCAGGATAGAGTTGAAGAGGAGCTCAAACTATAAAGAGAAAAGAAATACCAATAAGATGAGATGGAGATAAGTATACTAAATAAGTAAACAGTGTGATCAGCATCATAAGGTAATGAAAAAACCAACAGTCTTAAACCCCAGTCTTGTCAACTTCACAATCTAGGGATTCTCCTATACTGCACTTGACCTAAGCTCACTACAAACTCACTTCATCCTCTAAGAACTAAGTCTAAGATCTCTAAGTCACTCTAAGCATTGCTAAGACATCCTAAATTCATCACTTTGGATCCTTGTATAGTCATTGGTGGAATCATCCTCATCACTATTGTTGAATATTTACTGTACATCTATATACCTTTTCATTTGGCATCTCCTTCACTTCACCATTACCTACATATTACATACTATTGACACACTACTACATCACCACAACCCTTTGGGACTCTTCCCCACTCCCACTCCACTTGCACTCTGGATGATGCACATCCCTCACATATTTAGCCATCCTTGTACTTTAGGATCACCTCTCCACTTTAACCTTCTTCTCTACATACTATATAAGATGCACCATATACACTACATACACTCAGTAGTTGTCTTACAACAATACTGACTTTCTTCTTTGCGTCGTGGCACTACTCTCACTGCCCACACCTACCCTCACCTCTGCAGTTATGCTGCTATACTCAATAATAAACTTCTTAGCTGTCTGCCATAGCCTGCTCGAACAACTATCTCATTGATCCCAATCTTCATTGTCATTAGGAACATCTATTATGCTTATCAAGTGTGTATTCACTACCTTGTTACCAGGGGTATCATTACAGACATTCCCTAAGACTGTCCAATAGGCTACTCTTAGCATGACCCAGTTGAAATATTGCATCAGAAGTAAAGACAGAGAAAGAAATGACATCAGAGAGTATGCCCTCTCACAAAGAAGAAAAGCATGTAGTCATGGGAATTAGAGCAGCATTACCCATGATTCAACTCAATATCAAGAAACCAGAGGATGGACAAGTGATATCTATCCAAGCACTAGTAGATTCTGGAGCAATGACATGTTATATAGACAAAGAATTTGTGAAAACAAATCTTCTTAACACAAAGAAACTCCCAATTGCAATACCAGTTTATAATGTAGATGGAACTACGAAAACGGTTCTATCAAAGAAACAGTGGATCTTATAGTCAAAATCCAAAACCATACAGAAAGAACTACCTTCTGTGTTACCAGTTTAGGAAAGGTTAACCTAATTCTAGGAGAAACCTGGTTACACATCCATAATCCATAAATAAATTGGGAAACTGGTGTGGTAAAATTTACAAGATGTCCAAGATGTTGTCACATATGAGTAGTAGCAGATAGGAAGAGCAGGAAGAAGAAGATGACAGAGAAAACAAAAGTTGAAGTACCACCCATGGTATAAGTTGATGATGAAGATGACAATGAAATATGTAAAGGAGACAAGATTCTATGCATCATGATAGGAGATGATGAAAAGGAAGCAGAAACTCAAAATATCTCTCAAGACTTAGCAATAGAAGCAGAGAAGAAGATCAAAAAGTCCTTTGAAGATATCATCCCTAAAGTGTATCATGCATTCAAATCAGTATTCGCCAAAGAGTCATTTGATGAATTACCTCCAAAATGCACTTGGGACCATGCCATAGAATTGAAAGAAGGAGCAAAGATGCATATGGGAAAGATTTATAATCTCTCCTTTACAGAACAACAAGAGTTAGAGAAGTTTATCAATGAGAATCTTAAATCTGGATGAATCTGACCTTCTAAATCACCAATGGCATTGCCATTTTTCTTTATCAAAAAGAAGTCAGGAGAACTACATCCTATCCAAGATTATCACCAGCTCAATAAAATTATGATCAAAAATTCATATCCATTACCACTTATTTCTGAATTGATTGATGAACTCAAAGGAGCCAAATACATCATAAATCTCGACATACAATGGGGATATAACAAGGTTCAAATCAAAGAAGGAGACAAATGGAAGGCTGCCTTCATTACCAATTGAGGGTTATTTGAACCTCTTGTCATGTTCTTCAGACTTACCAATAGCCCCACTACATTTCAAACTATGATGAACCATCTCTTCAAAGAACTCATTGCTAGGGGCAAGGTAGTAGTCTATATGGATGATATCCTCATCTTCACAGCAACATTGGAAGAACATTGTCTCATCATTGAAGAAGTCCTTCAAATATTATGTGACAATAAACTCTATCTCAAGCCAGAAAAATGCAAATTTGAACAGATGGAGATAGATTACCTAGGCCTCAAAATTTCCTTTGACAAAATCATGATTGATCCCATCAAAGTACAAGGAATAGCTGATTGGCCACTGCCAACCTCTATCACTGAAGTTTGCTCATTCTTGGGCTTCACAAATTTCTATTGTTGCTTTATTCAAGGATTTTCAGAATTAGCAAAACCCCTCAACTCCCTTCTTCAAAATGACATCAAATGGCACTGGGATCAGGAGCAAAAGACTCCTTTGACAACTTAAAGACATCATTATGCTCAAAACCTGTCCTTGTCTTTCCTGAACCCCATAGACCATACTTAGTTGAAGCAGATAGTTCAGGTTATGCAACTGGTGCAGTGTTATTGAAAATGAGAGATGATGGGAAGTGGCACCCAGTGGTATACATAAGCAAGAGTCTATCTCCAGCAGAAAGGAATTACAACATATATGACAAGGAGATGCTTGCTATTATACATGCACTGGAGTAATGGAGACACTATCTGGAAGGAACAGATAGTACAGTTGATATCCTCACTGACCACAAAAACCTAGAGTACTTTATGAGTGCCCAGAAACTAAACCATCACCAGGCTTGATGGTCCCTGTTTCTTTCTAGGTTTGACTTTCACCTTTCCCACAGACCAGGAAAGAGTTCAGCCAAACCTGACCTCTTATTGAGATGATCAGATCATAAAGAGGGAGTGGAACATGACAACAAGAATGTCATACTGCTTAAACCAGAGTTTTTCAAAAATTCAAATCATATCAATGCAGTTATGACAAACAACATTCCACTTCTCAACAAGATTGCCAATGAACAAGTAAAGGATGGAGATGTCAAGATGTGGAGAGAATTATTGGGTGATGAAGCAAAAATGGCAATTATAGCTGGATGGGGAGAAAATAAACAAGGATTGTTAACAGACAAAGAAAAGATCCTTGTCCCAGACAGTTGTAGAGCAGAAGTTGTCAAACAATGTCATGACACACCAATAGCAGGACATCCAGGGCAATGGAGGACACTGGAGATAGTGTCAAGAACATTCTGGTGGAAAGGAATGGCCACATATGTTGGGAAATATGTCAAAGGATGCAACATTTGTCAAAGAAATTCCCAAAGAAACCACAAGGAGAATTAATGCCAAATGAAATAACATCAAATCCATGGAAAATCATATCTACCAACTTAATCACTCAACTATCCAATAGTCAAGGATATGATGCAATACTAGTGGTGGTAGATTGATTCTCCAAAATGATTCATACAATGGCAACAACATCAGATATAATGGCAGAAGGAGTTGCATGATTGCTCAGAGATAATATTTGGAAACACCATGGACTGCCAGAGAAAATCCTCTCTGATCACAGTCCTCGATTCACTTCCAAAATGATGAAGGAGTTGAATAAATTGTTGGGCATAAAAACAGCATTATCCACAGCATATCATCCACAAACTGATGGACAAACAGAGTGGATTAACCAAGAGATAGAGCAATATTTCAGGATTTTCATAAATCATTGTCAATCAGATTGGATGAATTGGTTGCCAATGGCAGAATTCTGTTACAATAACAGAGTTAATGCCTCAACAAAATATTCTCCTTTTATTTTTAACCCTGGACAAAATCCACACATGGGATTCAAACCAGGCAAGATGCCCACTATCAATTCGGTAGAAAACTTTATTGAAGGATTGAAGAGGACAAGAGAGGATGCAGAATCAGCACTAAGGAAAGTGGCTGATGATATGAAGAAGTACTATGATGCTCACAGAGGAGTACCACCAAAATATCAAATTGGAGATAAAGTTTGGTTGGACACATCCAATATACAAACAGGAAGACCAACTCAAAAGTTGGATCACAAAAGACTTGGACCTTATTCAATTACCAAAGTGCTTTCAAACAACACATATGAACTCACACTTCCCAAGTCTATGAAGATTCATCCTGTCTTCCACATTGTCAAACTCCTTCCTTTCACTCCAAATGATATTCCAGAATGAATTGTCAAAATCCCTCCCCCACCAATCATCAAAGACAATGTTGAACAATACAAAGTAGAAGCCATTATCAATAGCAGAAAAAGTCAAGGATGAATGCAATATCATGTCAAATGGAAAAATTACCCAGAAGATGAAAATTCCTGGGAACCAGCAGGTGTCATAATCAAAGATGTGCCTAAACTGGTTAAAGAATTCCATTCACTACATCCTACTGCTATTTGCTCTATTCAACATTGTCTCTTTCCAATCAAACAACTTCCAAAATCCATTCATACAGGAGCAGGAGTAATCGACTCTGACTATCATGGACCAGTCAAAATTCTTCTTGTCAATTTTGGCAATAAAGATTTTGTGGTCAAAACAAAAGATCATGTCACACGATTGATTCTTGAACATATATCACTCATTGATATCAAGGAAGTCATTTCATTGGATGACACAAACAGAGGAGAACAGGGATTTGGTTCTACTGGTGTTTCTTCAAAGTCACTCGCTGAGTCATCTCATCCTTAGAAGGGGGGTATTTGCCAGGACATACTTATTTTTCTCTTCATTCTACAATTTCTTTCAATCTTATCACTCAAGATCTATATGAGATATTTTATTTCATCTTATCAGATCATCAGTAGATCTTATTGCAATCATCTATGACTCATATCCGTTCATCATCAGACTCATTACTGTACACATATGACTCATATTCTCACAGTCAATTATTGATGCTGTGCAATGCTGCACATTGCTTACTGATAGTTCTCACAGATGCTGTGCATCTTACTTACATATGCCTGCTCTATAGTGACAGCACATGGTCTGTGCACTGATCTCTTTAGTATATATAGGGCACTTCTGTAGTATGTATTTCTTTAGCTTTATACATCTGGGATATCTGCCTTTCAGCATGACTTCATCCTAAGTGTATTGTCTCATTCCTCTCCAATCCCCTCCTCTTACTCTTGTGACCTCACTGTCAAGCATGAGCCTCACAGAGCCCATGCAAACATGCTCCTGTGAAGGGTACAACCACTTCACAGCATTTATTGACAACAAGTCACACAAGGTCTGCATCTGTGGCCTCAAACACAAAAGTGATCTGCACAAATGTCTCACAGACTTCATCACATGTGCTGAAGTTGAGACTGGCACAAAAATGATGGCACTCCATTCAGACAGCAGAGGTGAATATATGGGTGAGTGCACACAGAAGTTCCTGTGGGTGCATGGCATTAACCACAAAATGATGACCATTGACACACTGTAACATAACAGCATCACCAAACACATGAATCATACACTTGTGGAGACCAACACCAACCTCCCACATTCTTGTTGTCATGATGCTATCAAGTATGCTGCTTACTTGCACAACATAGTGCCAACACATGTGCTCAAAGACAATCTCATGCTGGAAGAATCCTGGAGTAGTAACAAGCCCAATGTTGCCCTTGTTTGCATCTTTGGTTGCAAAGCCTTCATCCACATTCCAGATGTTACAAGGCACTTGCTTTGGCACCTCATAACACTTTTCTTTTTTCTTTTTTCTCTCCTTTCTTTTTCTTTCTCATCTTACTTACTATAAGTGTAGTATTAACTACAGTTGTTGAGCTTAGCTCCTATTTATAGTAAGGACTCTACTTCCTTTTTCCCTTGTAGTACTTTAGTATTTACATACTAGAAGTGTGAGCTTAGCTCCAAGTACTATAAGGCATTTTATCCTTCTTTTATTTATTATAACATTTACTCACTAAGGACTATTACTATATAATTAGCATGTACTTGTCTTATTTTGTCTGTGTTTACCTCTCACTCATTTTGCACTGGTGGCTACTTTTACCTTAGTTCACTATGGACACAACTTGGTCACATGATCCCATTGATTGCTGTGCAATCATCATTGATCAGTGAGCCTTACTTACTTATACTATCTTTAGGACACTCTGTTTTGTATAAATCAGGACAAGCCTGGTGGTCTTAAAACCCCAGTCTTGTCAACTTTGCAATCTAGGGATTCTCCTATACTGCACTTGACCTAAGCTTGCTATGATCTCACTTCATCCTCTAAGAACTAAGTCTAAGATCTCTAAGTCACTCTAAGCATTGCTAAGACATCATAAACTCATCACTCTGGATCCTCATTTAGTCATTGGTGGAATCATCCTCATCACTATCTCATTGATCCCACTCTTCATCCTCATCAGGAACATTTACTATGCTTATCAAGCACATACCAACCACCTTGTTACCAGGGGTATAGTTATAGCAAATCTTCCCTAAGACCATCCAATAGGCCACTCTTAGCACCAGACAAGTACCAACACAAACACAACATGAAGTCACTGCTTTGCACCTTCATAGGCTACATGTGCAATCAACATGCCTATGACCTGGTCCACCACCCAAGTGGGCACATCATCAAATCACACAATATGATCTTCAATGAAGGGGGCCCCACAAAATGCTACAAGCAGATCATCTTTGATCCCAATGTGGAAGACTCAGAGTCCCATGAGTGTGATACTCATGCCAGTGACCCACTAGTTTCTCCCATCAAAGCTCCCCTGACTGCAACCCCTATGACAGTGACCACTCCCATGCCCAACAAGCAACCTATGGCACCCATGGCTCCTTCACCTACACCCACAGCAACAAGTTGACCCTCACACAGCAAACACACACCTATTCACAATGACAATGAACACTACAATGTTTCATTGTACACTTGAAAGTAAAAGGGTGCAAAAATGACCACTGACACACAGCCACCTGCAGAATATGTGCCACCACTCAATAGCAGTGAGTGTGTGCAAACCACAACAATCACATCTGAAAGTGATCCACTCACCTATGAAGAAGCAATGTCATGCCCCAATGCAGCAGAATGGCTCATAGCATGCAAAGAGGAACTGCAGACCTTCCAATGCATGGAAGTCTATGCAGAAGTTGACCAACCACACCATCACAAAATTGTTGGCAGCAAGTGGGTATTCCACATCAAAAGTGGACTGACTGGCAAAACCCAGAAGTAGAAAGCATGCCTAGTCATGAAAGGCATCACACAAGTCAAAGGTGTACATTTTGATGAAACATTTGCCCCTGTCATGAAATTCTCATCACTTCACACAATCCTAGCCATCACTGCCAAACACAACTTCAAAGTTCACCAGATGAACATAAAGGCAGCCTATCTTAATGGCATGCTTGAAGAAAAATTTTATCTTGAGCCACCCACCAGATTCAAACCCTCAGCAGGTAAGGTCTGGCACCTTGGAAAATCCATTTATGGCACACACCAAGGTGGACAAGTCTGGTACAAGTGCATCAAGAAGGAATTCAAAAGGTTATACATGCTCTAATGCCAACCACTCGGTCTTTCTAAAACACAATGCATCCAGCAAGCTCATATGCATTGTTGCAATTTACATTGATGATATTGTACTCACATCACACAGTATCAATGAAATAGAAAATGCAAAGGCAGCACTTAAACATTCCTTTAACATGACTGACCTCAGTGAAATTGGCTGGATTCTGGGCATGCAGATCACATGGGATTGCAAACACAAGACCATTGTCCTCTCCCAAGAAAAATATATCAATGATGTTCTTTGCAGATATGGTCACCATGATGTGTGCCCCATGGCCACCCCATTGCCCCAAAATGAGCAACTCACAAAGCTTGATGCTCCAGAGGTGACAGCAGATGTTCACAGGTACCAGAGTGCAGTGGGTGCACTCATGTACACAATGTTAGGGACATGACCCGACTTAGTGTACACCATTGGCATACTCAGCAAACATACCACAACACCAGGCAATGTGAATTTCCACACTTTAAATTGCACCTTCCAGTATCTACATGCCACAGGACATCATATGCTCCTCTTCAACAGCAACTCCCCTGGTGAGTTAACAGGCTTCATTGATGCTGATTGGGCAGCCAACATCAATGACAGGCAATCCATCTCTGGATACATCTTCATTCTCTCCAGCAGCATGATTAGCTGGAGCTCCAAAAAGCAAGCCTCAACAATGCTCTCTAGCACAGAAGCCAAATACATTGCAGGCACACATGCTGCAAAAGAAGCTGTCTGGCTTCACACCCTCCTTTCTGAGCTTGGCAAACTCCATGACTCTCCTATGATGCTCCAAATCAACAATCAGTCCACCATCACCATCACAAAAAACCTGGCTTTTCACATGTGTACCAAACACATCAATGTGTGGTATCATTTCTTATGTGAGAAGTATGCTGGTGGGGAACTGGAATTGGAGTATATTCCAATGGGTGAGCAGGCTGTAGATGCACTGACAAAGGGGCTGGCATGTGCATCCACTGGCACACTAGCTGAGTGGGCATGTTGGAGTATATAGCAACATGCAACAGCAACTGTGTGCAACTGTGTGCAACTGCAAATGTGCAAATGCATGACTGCATGGCTGCACCACACAGACCTTGTCAGAATGTACTTATTTTTCTTTTCATTTTATGATTTCTTTCAATCTTATCACTCAAGATCTACCAGAGATGTCTTATCTCATCTTATCAGATCATCAGTAGATCTTATCGCAATTATCTATGACTCATATCCATTTAGTCATTGACTGCTTACTGTACAGATATGACTCATACTCTCACAGTCACTTATTGATGCTGTGCAATGCTGCACATTGCTTACTGATACTTCTCACAGATGCTGCACATCTTACTTACATATGCCTGCCCTATAGTGACAGCACACAGTCTGTGCATCAATCTCTTTAGTATATATAGGGCATCTTAGTAGCATGTATTTCTTTAGCTGTATATATCTGGGATATCCACCTTCTAGTGTGACTTCATCCCTTTGTTAGCCATTTCCTTTTCCTTCTCACAGTTGTGACCTTGCTATTCAGCATGCACCTCACAGACCTCTCTTGGTACACAGGGACAATATGGACAGACCCTTTAGTTACAGAAATTTTCTCTTGCATGTTTTCTTTTCCCTCAGTCTCATCATAGATGACTGAGGAAAAAGAAAACTGCTGAGAATTTTTCTGTAAGTAACACATCTGTCCATATCATCCCTGAGTCCCATGAGAGGTCCATGTGGTGCAGCCATGCAGTTGCACATTCATGCATTCACAGTTGTGCAGAGTTGTGCATGTTTGCTGTCACATGTCACTGTAAACTCCAACATGTTATTGCAAAATGTACCTGCCTTGGTATAGTCGATGCAATCTGATATATACAGTCATAGTGAGAAGACACTCTTCAGAAGAAGTGAAGCCTTGCACCTGATCTCAGCTCTATTTTCTCTGATGCCAAGTAGACTATCAAAAGGAGTGCATGAAGCTGATTCATGTTCCACTGTCCTTGCCCCATTGACACTGGCAGGAGACCCTAAGCAGATGCATTGGTCATGATATAAGGCAGTGGCGTATCTAGCTGGCAGTCTAACCTTTGCTTTGCAATAATAATTTTTTTGCTTCTGCAAAGCACACTCACTGCAAAATCTATGTGACATCGATAAGCATATATTCATCATAGGTCATTCACATACTGACATGTAAGCATATATTCATCATAGGTCATTCACATACTGACATGTACTGGCAGCCTACAGCTAGAATGCTATAGTTGAGCAATTTGGGGAGTTTTTCTTCTTCCACCTGCTGACTAATGGTGTAGAAATCCAAAAAATTGAAGTCGGGAAGTTGTTCCATACGGCTGACTATGTTTAACTTCATATCAATAGTAATAACTCCCTCCCTCGCTGCACGTCCATAGTTACTGGCCATTGTAGTGTGTCACAAAGATGAACCACTTACTGAAGTTGCAATTGCGTGTTAGGTTGGAACTAGGCTGTGGTTCCCGGCACCTCCCGCAAAAACTAGCCTTCTCACAAGCGCTTCCTCCTTCACAGCTGCCTGCGACTCAGCAACTGCACCAGAGTCATATATTTAAAACAAAACATACCATTATTTGTACTCACGTCCCTCATCGCTCTTCTGACCCAATGTCTTGGATGCCATGTCGTCTATTCAGGCACGCTATGATAGGAATGGGACAGAAGGAAAAACATGTTTGGAGCAACAAGGGACGATTGGAGGTAAATCCAAAGGTAGATGATGAGAATGTATTTAAGGGGCTGATCAGGAAGTGCAAAGGATAGAGGAACCCAAGCTCTGGGGATTGGCCTCAGCACCTTGCATGTCTATTTAACACTTTCTGAAATCCTTCACGACTTGGCCGACACTCACACGTACTAGGTTAGAGTACGTTCGCGCTCCCATGGCAGATCCCGCCACCGTATGCGTATTGGAACTCTATTGTAACTGTTGTCGATGCACGTATTCTGGATGTTGGCTATACAGCACTACTGTGCTGCGCATTGTTGCACGTATCATGAGTGTAGGGGATACTTTTGTCATAGGTACGACACAGATCGAGAGTGTCTAGAGGCATCATTGTTCGAGGAACTTTGTGATTAAGATATTTGTGGGAGTGGTAAGTTCGAGTCATCGCTATGTACCATGGAAGGTTAATGTACATAACAGGAACAATAACCAGCACACACTGAGGACAAAAGGTGGCGCAACAGTCCCAAGTGGACATGCTCAGCGCTTGCGGCCGACGACATGTGGGATTTTTGTTCTTCTGACAGTGCTATCCGTCTTACTTTAAGGTATTACAGTAGTTGTAGCCGTTGTCCTAATACGCACATACGAGCTTCTGTAACTCGCACAACAATATTGCTACGATGTTCAACACGATTCTCACGAGCAACTTCGGCACGGCTTGC